>SJYC01150557.1:0-12729 GCA_006408675.1 Madoqua kirkii
TCAGAGGTAGAACCCATGTCTCCTGAGGCTCCCACATTGTAGGCTGATTCTATACCACTGAGCCATCCGAAAACCCCATTACAAAAGTACTGGGCGCCTATCTCAGAGATTCAGACTTAAACATGAGGATGAGGCTTCAGCATTGGCATTTTCTTTTTCAAGCTCTGCAGGCGATTAATGTGCAGAGCTGAGAACCACTACTCTAGATCCTTGGCTACTTCAACAGCAGTAATTGGGGTTTGTGAGCTGTTTTCCATGTTAAAAAAAGAAGTCTTACTTCTAATTAGACTCTGCAGTTTAAATACAAATAAAAAGTTTCTGTTTTTAAATTTTATTTGGTTAAAATGTTATGAAGTCACTGTGATTAGCTCATGCTATAAGGCACTCTGAAAGATATGTCTCTGATTAATAATTCTAAGAAAATAAATGAGCTATGAATAAGTGCAATTTGTTTGGTAAGCAAACTCAGACCATGGGGTTGATAGAAAAATAATTAAAGCAATAATTTGATAGTGAAAAAGTTGGAAATCACCTCACATGAAGTTATAATTTACAAATCAATTACTAGATCAAAGCAGGCCAGGGATTTTAATTTATTTATTTTTTGTTTATGAAATTTGCAGAAATTATTATACAAAAATAAAACACATTCATGAAAATATCCTGCTAATTTATAACTGCAGAGTGGATAAATTGAAGGACTCTGAGAATATTTAGAGCAGATATCCTAGTTCCTCTCTTTTTCTCCTTTTTTTTTTCTTTTTTCAATTCCTCTCTGCATTCCCCTGGATATCAGTCAATATTAATTTTCTTTTAATTATGCCTTGAAGTAAATCTAAAGATTCTGAGCTAAAGGAAGATAAATGTTTCTTGGCTCTAGGACATATCAGAGACTTTAAGATGTTAATGTTAATATTAAAATCTCTGAGAAAAATACAATTTTCCCCAATATATTACACCATGTGTTTTATTTTCTACTGCATCATAGGACAAACTATAGATCCCCAATTCTCCTGTTGAGCAACAGCAACACCAACAAATCCCACAAAATATACCAAGTGCCTATTATATGCCAAAGCTGGATTTGAAAATCTCATGACCTAAATCCAGCTTTAGTAAAATTTTAACTTCTATATTTCACATCAGAATGGACTATTAAAAGAGCAGGCGGGTGGGGGGTGTGGAATTGATAGGGCTTCATTATAGCAGATGATACTAACACTATTTAGCTTCCAGATGCAGCTTAATTACTGTGCATTCAGGACCTCAGTCTTAAGGGGTAGAATAGGATGCGTATATCCTTGAAGATTTAACAGAGGTGTGATAAAGGCAGTAGGATGGAGAGAGGAACAAAGAAGGGAAGGGCATGAGGGAGAAAGAGAAAGTGGCAGAGAGAGAATGGAGGGTGAAGAGAGGAGGGGGAGAGGAAGACATAAGGAAGCATGAAAAAAAAAGGGAGAAGAGAGAGAAATTTTTAGAAAGGCAAATGCCCATGTTTCCTGATGGAAATGCAGAAGGCAAAACCATGATGGGTACAACTACATGCATGCCAGTCCTTTACAGATCTTAGAAGTTTTCTTTCCACCATTTTTAAAGCATGCCCTGAGATCATTGTCTCTGGGGTGACTATTATCCACTCTTCCTCTTTCTGCTCTTGTGAGAAGCAGTGGCAGGAATGAATTTAAAGAGAACAGCCAGTTTCAAAACTAAGAGATGAAAGAGAGGGCTGACAGGAGATCTTTTGGCCCTCCTCCAAATCTACATAGTAAAACTGTGTGATAGTGCTGCCACAAGAGATATCAAAGGTAGAATCTGCCTTAGCAGTTATCAGTAAAAATTAAACTAACTAGTATGTGCATTCATATCTCTAGTGGACCAAGTTTAGCCTGTATCATTCCTTGATCATTACTTGGTAAGCAAACTTAGATTATAGGATTCATAGAAAAATAATGAAAACAGTACTCTCATAATGAAAAAAACTTGGAAACCACCTCCCACAACTTTATAATTCATGTCCCAGTTGAACCTGGGCACAGAATCCTTTCTTTCTTTTTTTTTTCTTTCTTTTTTATTTTATTTTATTTTATTTTTTGTTTAATGCTTTATTCTATTTTACAGTACTGTATTGGTTCTGCCATACATTGACACGAATCAGCCACAGGTGTACACGATCTCCCCATGCTAAAGCCTCCTCCCACCTCCCTTCCCCACCCATCTTCCCGGTTCATCCCATACACCGGTCCCAAGCATCCTGTATCCTGTATTGAATATAGACTGGCGCTTCAGCTCCCATATGATTGTATACATGCTTCATTGCCATTCTCCCAGATCATCCCACCCTCTCCCTCTCCCTCTGAAGCCAAAAGTCCGTTCTATACCTCTGTGTCTCTTATATTGTCTCACTTTCGGGGTCATCATTACTATCTTCTAAATTCCATATATATGTGTCAGTATACTGTATTGGTTTTTCTTTCTGGTTTACTTCACTCTGTATAATCGGCTCCGGTTTCATCCATCTCATTAGAACTGCGTCAAACTTATTCTTTTTGAGGGCTGAGTAGATGAATGGATAAGAAAGCTGTGGTACATATGCACAGAATCCTTTCTATGCGAAAGGAACACTATTCTTTCCATTCTATAGATCAGATGAAATCACTTGCTCAGCATATTCAACAGGGATGGAAATGACAGAAAGGTGCTCTGACTCCAAATTCTGAGCCAAATTCTGGGCATTTTCCTCCATGTCCTAGTATGATTTGTGGGCTTTCCCTCACTTTTGTCATGTTTCTGCAGTCTCGGAGGGCATGATGTATTAATATATACACCATATATATTGGTACATATATATGTACTGTTTATCTGGGGCTTCCCAAGTGGTGCTAATGGTCAAGAAACCACCTGCTGATGCAGAAGACATAAAAGATGTGCCTTCAATCCCTGGGTCACGAAGGTCCCCTGGAGAAGGGCATGGCAACCTACTCCAGTATTCTTGCCTAGAGAATCTCATGGACAGAGAAGCTTAGTTGGCTACAGTCCATAGGGTCGCAAAGAGTCAGACACAACTGATGCAACTTAACACACACACACACACACACACACACACACACACACACACACACACGTTTATCTGGCCCTCTAATGCTTTGCCTCAGTGTGTCCCAAAATGTACTCTGTAAAGCATTTCTTCTTTAAAGTGTTCCATGAAAAAAGAGATCTGTAATCAAATCCATACAGGGATGCTTCACAATATTTAGTATTTTGAAAACAGCAATGCATATTATCACATTAAAAGCTGTGAGAAATCCTGCAGGTCTAAGAAGTAAGAAAGTTGCTTCAGTAAGTTTCAACTTCTGTGACCACAGGAAGCTTTTTGTACTTATATCCCCTTAGCCATTATTCAAACTGTATACAACCAAGTTTCTACTTTGGTATTCTATGGACTCATCTAATTATCTTTCACCTGTTTTCTGAATAAGACATAGGCTTTGGAAATATAGTTGTATATGACTACAGTTTGGAGTTTATCAAATACTTCCATTAATCAGGGTGTGGTAGCTTATGTCTAAATAAGACTGCACGTAGTAGAGAAGGCTGTAGGTGCTTACAGCTCCTTCCATCAGGTGAAGTCTGTTTACCCTGGCTTTACGTAGCTAATAAACTATGGCAGAAATAGTATGGTTTCTGATCTGAGACCACCCCTTGTGGGGTCTCAGTGTCCAGCTCTCTGCAACTCCATGGGCTGTAACCCACCAGGCTCCTCTGTCCATGGAATTCCCCAGGCAGGAACACTGGAGTGGGTAGACATTCCCTTCTCGAAGCTGTCTTCCCAACCCAGGGATTGAACCTGGATCTTCCACATTGCAAGCAGATTCTTTACCATCTGAGCCACCAGAGAAGCCCTTTAGGGGGTCTGGACAGTGTTAATTTTTGCTTTTTCATAAAACAACTTGGATCTAGTCTATTGAATGAGGAATCAAAAGGAAAGCAAAGTCCTCCACCAATAGTCAGAACAAGGACCCAGTCCAGAATGCTCCAGCCCTACAAGCTCCCTGCTGAATGAACCATATGAATCACCTGAGCCAACCTCACATGGAGAACCACCCAGCCAAATGGCAGCATCGTAAAAAATACTGAATAGCTGTTTTTAAGTCACTACCTTTTGGGGTTTTTCATTTTGTAGCAATAGGTAAACAAACCACACAGTGTCTCACAAACAGTGAAGAATCCAGGGCAGGCCATGCATTTCTAACTTTCTACAGCTTTTCAACTTAGATTGCACAGAGACATTGGAAAACTAGATGGACTTAGGGTTAAAAATTGCACAATCATGAGAGGAGATTTTTATCCCCAGGCAGGAACACTGGAGTGGGTAGACATTCCCTTCTCGAAGCTGTCTTCCCAACCCAGGGATTGAACCTGGATCTTCCACATTGCAAGCAGATTCTTTACCATCTGAGCCACCAGAGAAGCCCTTTAGGGGGTCTGGACAGTGTTAATTTTTGCTTTTTCATAAAACAACTTGGATCTAGTCTATTGAATGAGGAATCAAAAGGAAAGCAAAGTCCTCCACCAATAGTCAGAACAAGGACCCAGTCCAGAATGCTCCAGCCCTACAAGCTCCCTGCTGAATGAACCATATGAATCACCTGAGCCAACCTCACATGGAGAACCACCCAGCCAAATGGCAGCATCGTAAAAAATACTGAATAGCTGTTTTTAAGTCACTACCTTTTGGGGTTTTTCATTTTGTAGCAATAGGTAAACAAACCACACAGTGTCTCACAAACAGTGAAGAATCCAGGGCAGGCCATGCATTTCTAACTTTCTACAGCTTTTCAACTTAGATTGCACAGAGACATTGGAAAACTAGATGGACTTAGGGTTAAAAATTGCACAATCATGAGAGGAGATTTTTTCTCTTTCCTAAGATGACACATACAACATTTGGTGTATGCTTACTTTTCTACCATGGTTATACAATCTTTCAGAGAAGGCAATGGCACCCCACGCCAGTACTCTTGCCTGGAAAGTCCCATGGATAAAGGAGCCTGGTGGGCTACAGTCCATGGGGTCACTAAGAGTCAGACACGACTGAGCGACTTCACTTTCGTTTTTCACTTTCATGCATTGGAGAGGGAAATGGCAACAACCTTTGGTCTTAACCATCTTTCTGCTAAATGCAACAGTCTCCAGAATAGATAGCTCCAGCTTCTGCAGGCCCTGTTCTTATTCCATTGTCCACTTGTCTCTTCCCAACCAATCCCTTTCCCTCCTATTATACATTCCTCTTACTTTCCTGTGAGCTGCTGCTGCTGCTGCTAAGTCACTTCAGTCGTGTCCAACTCCGTGTGACCCCATAGATGGCAGCCTACCAGGCTACCCCATCCCTGGGATTCTCCAGGCAAGAACACTGAAGTGGGTTTCCTGTGAGCCATTAAGTGCTAAATCACCCAAAGTGAGAACTATTCAGTCTATTGCACACTTAGACATATAGAAAGCAATATATGTCATTATTACTCTTGATTTTGCTGTCTGAATTGCCCTATTAATGTAGGCACAATAGACATGCAGTCTGACAGTGGTTTAAAAAGAAATGTTTTAATAGCTGTCTTAGATGAGGGATGCCCAAATTATGAATGTACAAAAATAGTCTCCAGAAAAATCTATTTATGAACTTAAAAATAAAAAACACTCTTCAATTTATTCCTGGGCCCCACAAGAATGGGCACACAACCAGCAACTGGAAAAATTCTTATTGCTTCGTAGTAGACTTGTACCTGTCTTCCCAGCCTAACTCAGCTGACAAAATCAACAAATTTTCAGTCTGAGCTAGCAGTTTCTGGCCTCTTTACCTTCTCTTTTCCTCCTTAACATATATCCAGGGTGTCGTAAAGATAAATTTTGTTGGGATATAGAGTTATAGACAATAAGAACTGGAAGGAACCATAAAGCTACCTATGTCACTCCAAAACTGTGGCAGAAATGACATATCGTGAACCTCACTCCACTCTGGAAAATGCTAAATCAAATGTAACATCAACTAAACCTGAGTCTCCCTGTCTCCACTCTCCATTCTTAACCAGGTCCCAGATGCCTATGTAAATAACCCCAATTAGAAATGTATTCATCACATAAAAACTCACCAAATGAATGCCTACAGGAAATAACACTCCAATAAATCTTGCAAAATGTCTGCTATTCACCATCTTCAAAGTTATGAGCATATGGAAATGAACATAATGTTTGCAATTAAAAGACTTACTTGACTTCAGGTACAGTAAAAACATGCCTGAACCTTGAAAATGTATTCCAAGACTATGAATAAGGTTCTATAAAAGTTGGAGTATGCTTTATGATATAGAGATTTATCACTTACTCTCCAAAACTCTTTTCTTTCGGTGACTTGCTTCCTCCTTCAATATGTTTTGTATGCATGCATTACAGAGATGATATCTCAATTTTTTCCATGTTTCTCAAAAAGAACTAGGTAATAATATTTTGCTGATGATCATGAAAATGACTTTGCAATAGCTATTACGAACTGTTAAACTTAGAATATTAATGCCTCCCACTCATGATTATTTTAATGAGGTAATCCATAAATTCTCCATCAAGTGGTAATTCCCTTTATAATACTTATTTATAAGGGTGTGTTTCTACAAAATATTTTTGGGAATTAAATCATTTTCTTCTCCATTGCTTCCAAATAGACATTTCTCTTTTTTAAAGAAAGTCAGCAAGACAAAGTCAGAAAATTTAACTTCTCAAGATCTCTGTTCACGCACTTGAGCTTCTTCTACAGGGGGAATCAGCAAATCTTTTCTTTAAGGAACCAGATAATAAATGTTTTAGATTGTCTGGGCCATACGGTCGCTATTGTGAGCGTATGCTAAGTCACTTCTGTTGTGTCTGACTCTTTTGAGACCCTATGGACTCTAGCATGTCAGCTTCCTATGTCCATGGGATTCTCCAGGCAAGAACAGTGGAGTGAGTTGCCATGCCCTCCTCTAGGGGATCTTCCTGACCCAGGGATTGAACCTATGTTTCTTACATCTCCTGCATTAACAAGCTGGTTCTTTACCACTAGCGCCACCTAGGAAGCCTACAATTTCTCTTTTTTTTCTCTCTTTTTTAAAATTTAAATATATTTATTTTAATTGGAGGCTAATTACTTTACAATATTGTATTGGTTTTGCCATATATCAACATGAATCTGCCACAGTGTACACGTGTTCCCCATCTTGAACCCTCCTCCCACCTCTCTCCCCATACCATCCCTCTGGGTCATCCCAGGGCACCAGCCCCAAGTATCCTGTATCTTGCATTTAACCTGGACTGGTGATTCATTTCTTATATGATATTATACATGTTTCAATGCCATTCTCCCAAATCATCCCACCCTCTCCTTCCCCCACAGAGTCCAAAAGACTGTTCTATACATCTGTGTCTCTTTTGCTATCTCCCAGTTTCTATTATAGCCATTCAATTCTGCTTTGTAGAGGTAAAATAGGCATAGAAAATCTGTAACTAAATGGATGAGGTGACTCCCAGTAAAAATGGCAGCACATTGAACTTGGGCCAGAGCCATAAATTTACTGACTTCCTTTTTTAAGATCCCCTGAAAAGAGCACAGCAACCCACTCTAGTATTCTTGCCTGAAAAATCCCATGGACAGAGGAGCTGTAGTCCATAGGGTCACACAGAGTGGGACACAACTAAAGCGACTTAGCACGTGCACACACAGATACTTTTCCAAGACCTCTGTGGACCCTCTGTTGATCCACTATTTCCTATAAAGCAAATTTTTAAATTTGAGGATGAATCTGATCTTTACAAAGTAACTTTAATTTAGTAAATTAAATATATATTCAAATTTTTGTAATTACTAAAAAGTAAAAAGCTTCTACTCTTACTGGATGCTTCTTCAAATACTTCAATCCTATTATTATGTTCCCTTATTCCTTTCCTTCCCTGGGCACTAATTCCTCAATTTTTCCATAAATAGTATATTTTTAGGTCCTTTCCTCTTTCTGCCATTTCCCTCTGAACATGATTCTTTGGCCAAACTTCATTTAGTATCCAGAATGAAAACCAGTATTCCAGGTATGGTGTGGCCACTGTCACAAAGTAGAAACATCATCTCCCTACTTCAGACACTATTTTTCTCTTAGCCTCATTCACAGATCCATTGTCTGACCTACCAGGAGCTGGCCATTCATTGTGCTTTTAAGGAATTACTAAAAATGAGATATTTGGCAGATGAGAAGAGAAATGCCATGTGAATAGCACATTAGAGAGATATGTGATTTTTGCAATGTAAGGTTGAGAAAGAGGATTAAATTAAACCCTAATAAAATTAGGAAAAAGGATATCTCCTATAGTCTCCTGGAAGAGGGAGCTGAGACTCAGAGGAGCTGATACACTCTTGTCTGAACACTAGCATGATGTTTTCATGGGCAAACGAAGGCCATGTCTTGTCCATCAGGGTTATAGGCTTTATGTTGCCCATGAGATGGATGGAGAAGTAGCTTGGATACCTATAAGATTTCTCCTCCAGCTTGGTTGACAGAAAGTAATATTCACCTGTCTCTAAGGCTAAGATGGGACTATGAAGTTGGAGTTACCAATTCTTGCAATCTTTTTTTTCCCCTGCAATTACATTAGTTTCCATCCTGACTTAATGTTCTCCATCTCCTGCTCTCTCTGAGAGCCTCACTCTCAAATGTAGGTGCCCTACCTATGGCTGCTGCCTGGCTTCCTTGGCACCAGGCAAGTGGAATAAAAACCTGGTGACTTGCCCCACAGGAGTTCTGAGAATGAGGGTGCAGTGTCAGCTGAGGTTTTGGCACAGCAAGCAGATGAGAGCAATGAACAGAGTAAAGGCCAGATGTAGAGTTTCCCACTTCCTTCAAATAAACTCTGCAAGGTCAGAGGCTATGTGAAAGGATCGCATGACGTAACCTGATAGTGGTCTTTCTCTTTCTGACAGCTTCTGTTTAGACAACTGTGTTGATTTAGTACACATCAGTGATACTTAATTTCACTGTAGCCTTCCCGAAAGGCTTGTTTTCAAGACTTGTCCTCATGTATCTTATTAAAAAGCATATGAGAGGTTAGCTATTAAAATTTTAGATATATCATGAGCAAGCAATGAAAGGCTTATCATTATATTTTATTTTTAGTTTCAAGCCAATCCTAAGAGTACATGAAATAATGTCAAATTTAATACTTTTTGTTTATTCTTTATTATTATTATTATTGCTCTGTCAATCACTCTTCTGTTAGAACTTGTGTCTATAACTTTGGGAAAAATGAGGAGCATTGCTGAAATAGACACATACATGCCAACATTCACATTTAAGTGGTTCCAAGTCTGTGCCTGAATGCATAAAGTGATGATAATGCTGTCTAGTGCCCAGGTCTACAGCACCATATTTGCATGTTGTTTGAAAAGATGATATTTGAGCACATTAGACAATCTCAAACTTCAGTAGCATTCCCTTCATTTGCAACAACTGGCTTTTCCTTTATTCTTTCTTTCTTTTTTTTTTTTTTTTTTGGAAAATATTTTTGAGCTCCCACTACATGCCAGGCACTATTCTAGGTGTTAAAATTTGGGACACAGTGGTGTAAAACTTACACTTCCATCATATCAATAGTGGGAAGGAGCCAAGCACTTATTTTTTCTCACACTGTTACCTCCAGAGTAAAAATTTTCATGGAAAGGAGACTTCATATGTGGCAAATGCATAGTCACTCACACATGAGGGACATTCCTTCTTTTTCCATAACAATTCTTTATTTAAAAAGAAATGGTAGTGAAGTAATTATGAACCACATAGTGTTTCCTAATAAAAGGAAATGTAACTTCACTCTAATGTAACTTCCTAATAAAAGGATGTAACTTCACTCTAGCCATTATTGTACTCATCCTGATTTGACTAATGTGTATTTAGTATAGCTAAGTATCTGCTACATGCAATTATTTCTAAGTCAACTGAACTATTGTTTCAGTTCTAAAGAGACATTTTTATTTTGTACATTTGAAAAAAATACAAGTAATTATCTAGGAACCAAAAAAGTCACCACACTTCTTCACAGAAAAGAAAGGCAGTGCTCTCTATCAATTTATTAACAAAAGGAATAGAATCAATGATAATTGAAAACACATCCTCCCTTGAAGTTGACTATGTTTGCTGCAGTAAGCAAAGCATTCTTTGATTATGATGAATGGGTTTTGCAGCCTTTTCATGATTGTGCAACATACAGTCTATAATGAAGCTGTGAGGTATGCTTTTCTTAGGGAACTATTCTGGAATTTACCCAAGCTTAGCAGGGTCGTCATCGGTGTAGATCAATCCACATGTGGCTGTGTATTTTTATGCTTCTAACAGAAGTCTTTGATAAGCTTGAACACATCATTGTCTTTGCTTTGTAAATGCAGTGGTTCATAACACAAGCCGTGTTTGTCTGTGATCATTTTCTCTTTTATGGATTCCACAAACACGGATGGCTGAATACAGTTACAACTGCCATTCACTCGTCGAGTTGAATGCCCACCTTCAAGGGACAAATCTTAGCGTTTCTAAAACCTGTTACAAGAGATGTTAGTTCCCTTTATTAATTCTAAAACATTTCACTTGACAATGGAACAAAGTGAAGGATTTTTTGTTTGTTATTGATGTATAGTTACAATACTATTTTGCCATTTACTAGTTTAATTTTTAACTATAATAAACTCATATATATGATGAAAAAATCTATGAAAAAGAAACTTCAAATGTGGCAATTTTTACATAGCAAAAACTTGGTACTAATGTAGATTCTTATATTTTTATGAAAGTAAACTGACTCAAACCAGAAGAAAAAAAAATGACATTATCGGTGCATATAATTAAGTAATCCAAATATAAGTATAATTTCAGAACTTGCTGGATCCAGGGGCTCATCAGTGTATTTTGAATAAGATTTTTCTTCTTTATTGTGTACTTTCTTTTTGCTTCTCTGTTATTTTTTTCATAAGGAAGATTATCTGTATTCCTTGTCTACCTCTCTGTTCCCCACCAACTGAAGACTGATCTTTAAGTTAAATAGGAAAATCTTTTATTCTCTTAAAATTGAAAAAGAAAGAAGAAAAAAAAGTTGTCAGGCATTTGTTGGTTTGGACTGGTTTAGTCCTGGCCATCTCACTATCCCTAAATCAAGCTTTGAGGTTGAGAGAAGTGAGACTCTGGTTGGCCAACCTGGTTATATACTCAACTCTTGGCACTAAACATGGAGTCAGCTTCACTGTACCCAGAAAGACTAAAGATGATGTGTCTGAGAGGTCTTAATAAAAGAAGGAGAGTTGAATGCTGAGCAGCTAGAAAATATCAATATTCTAGATAATAACCATATGCTTCCCTCTAAGGACGTACCTACTGCTCAAGACCCAAGTGTCCTGCTGCCATCACATAGATGTCAGTGTGTCAATGTCAGAGCCAAATTTACTCCCACATCCCATTTCAGTTCAGGCAGCATCTATACTTTGAGATTGACATTTAAAAATAATGCGTTGCATAGTATCCATTGCAGTCATGGAGTTCTCTCCACTTTATGTCATCTAAGTATATCCACTGTAAGCAAACATAGCCTTCACACTTGTATTTCTTCAGCATGACATGGACAAGAACCCACAGATAGTAGCAGAAATGGCATGGGGTTTTGTTGTAAGAGTATCCTCTTTCCAGCACATACAGTCTAATTGAATTCAGAGAAAGAATTTGCATTGGCAAATCATCATATCAGTGCTCATCAGAAAATCACAGAAAATGTGGAAGATAAGATTTGACTCTGTAATTTAACTCAAGCGACTTCCTTGTACTTAGCTCATTACAGACCCTTCACTAGAGTCGTCAAGGTACTAGAAATGCCAGCACAAATTTGTCTTGATATGTTGCTTCCTCATCTTAATTTATGTCTTTAATGGTGGACTTTTAAAACAAATCATATGTGACTCCCATTTCCAGAAAAAAACAGCTTCCACTCTTGCTCCATAGGGTGACATGCAAATATGTCCATACCTCTTGGTTGTGTGAACAAAACGCGATGGACTAAGAAGTTAGATATACAGCAGTCTCCATCAGAAATAGCCAACACCTACCATCACACTGCAGTAACGTAACGAGAAAAACCAAAATGCCACTTTCTATTTCTCATGTCTTTCATCCTGTTCTCCTCCATTTCATCTCTACCCAAATCAGTTATTCCTTACTTCCCTACACATCATTTTCTGCCAGATACTCACAAGTTCAAGACAACGCATCCCACTTTACTCTTTCATGTAATCAAAGAGTCTTTACATTGAATGGGACCTTTCAGTTCACCTGGTGTTGTACTTAGGTTACCACACTAACATCCCCAACAAATAATTCATCTCTAAGTCTCTACTTTGTAGAAGGAGAGGTATTTGGAGTGGTTCAAATCATGGGTGCTGGGGCTTAGACCTAGGGCTCCGATCCTAGCTTTCTCATGGGCATCAGTAATCTTGGAAATTACTTCCACCTCTAATTTCATCATATGGAAATACTGATGGAAATAATTTTACCTACTCATTGGGGTTCTAGTAGGAACTTTATAAAGTATTGCCTATATAATGAATTTAACACAAGGTCAGGTATAAGCTCAATAAGTGATAATATCTACAATAAATGATAACATCTAAATACTCATATCTATCTATATGTCTAT
>SJYC01150558.1:0-13967 GCA_006408675.1 Madoqua kirkii
TCTCCAATTTTCTTTCTCTGAATATTTTTCTCTTACGTAGTTGATATATTATGGATATACTTTGAAGCATATTTTTAATTGTGTAATGTAAGTCATTCTACATGTTATTAAAAATGCTACACAAACATCATTTTTAATGGTTGATTAACTTTCTGTCATGCAGACTTTTCCTAATTTACTTAACCATGCCCCAGTTTTTGAACATTGAGGACAAATATTTTTTAAGCTGTATGTGCATAAAAACATGAGAATTATACATTTTAACAGAGAGTTTGTTGGAAAGGAAATAAATAGGGCAATATAATGTCCAACATGACCAGAAGAAAAAAGATATGGGAAAAGATGCCAAAAATGGTTTTTCTTCTTCTAATTCTTTATTATTCTGACACTAATATTAACATTGGGGCTCCTCAGGCGGTGCAGTGTTAAAGAATCCACCTGCCAATGCAGGAGACGTGGGGTCAATCCCTAGGTGGAGAAGATCCTCTGGAGAGGGAAATGGCAACCCATTCCAATATTTTTGCCTGGAAAATTCCATGGACAGAGGAGCCTGGCAGGCTACAGTCTATTGGGTCGCAAAGAGTCAGACATGACTGAGCCACTAACAATATTAATACTATTTCCAATAATAACACTGATTGCCCACTATGTGCCAGAAATGCTGCATTATTTAATTCAGTCATCTCTAAAGACTCATGAGGTAGCTGGTAATAGCTGGTTTTTTACAGAGGAAATGAAGCAAAAGAGATGTAAGCATCTTTCAAAAATTAAGTCAGTAGTGGTCAAGTCAGGATTTTAATCTAAATCTGACTGCCTACAATGATGCCCTGTTCTTTCACAAGGCCAAGTGGCCAGCCCAATCTTTATCTATCTGATATCCTCACCTTGCTGTCAAATAGGATCCCTCAACAGCTATAACAAAGCTAAGATTCTTTGTTAGATTAGAAGAGACAATGCAGACTCTATCAGAAAAAAGAAACTTTTCCTCAAAAAGGAAATGTTGCTCTAGAAATTGAACACAAAGTAAGCCTAGACCTTATTCTAGTTGATTCCTTAACAGCCTAATTTTGATGTCATGTGTTCAAGCCAGTGATGGCAATTCTAATCCCCTTTGCCAGCTATTAATTTAGGAATGGGCAGGGAAAGTTTTGACAGGAAGGAGTAGAGGGAAACATAGAATTTATGTAAATTTTCTTCAGGCTGAAGAAAGAGAACCTATGAATAATGATCCTTCTTCTTGCCCTTAAGTGTTTTGTCTGGATGTGACACCTGGAACTGCAGCAGTGTCCTTGCTGGTAGACTGAGGACGAAGTAGTGTGAAGGATATTAATGTGGAGACATGACACAAACTTAAGTCCTCAATGATCTGCCATATTTACCTTTTCCTGGACTCCTCATTATGCAAGATAATGAGTGTCCTCATTATTTAATTCTGTTTTAGGTCAAGCCATCTGTTACTTGCTACTGAAAGCATTCTATCTGACTTCAAGAGGTCTATAGGACCTAAGATCCTCAACTCAAATTAAGTACATAATGATTTAGACCACATCTATCATTAAAAAAAGAACAACTCATAACTCATCTCTGATAGTTTTAAGGCAAATATTATTCCATTTAAATGATGGGAAATCAGAAGCAAAAGATTAAGTAACTCAACAAGGAATAGTTTAAATAAGTGTCAGTGTCACAATTTGAACAAAGATACAATAGCACCAGGACCCATATTCTTCATGCTATATAATGACTCATTTATGGATGCTTCTTTATGGAAGGCTCAACACTTCCTTGGCCTTTATTCCAATTGATCTTTGTTGTAGTCTGCCCATCTGAAAAAAAAATATTTTTATGTGTTTACTCCTGAGTATATTGTAGTCCATGAGGGTGCAAGCTCTTTTCAGGACCATGCATCAAGGTAAGAGATGCAGACAAGATTCACCCTTGAAGTGAAAGAGATCTGCTATATAGCAAAATGATTTTGTTCACAATGCAGTCTTCTTAATTCAGTTTCCCTCATGTAAACTTATGGCATGTGGCTAGTTCTGAGCAACACTGGCAAGAGTTATCCTTAGCACAGGTAAATAAGAAAGGAGTCTTTTACTCTTCCTTATCTCTTCCCCTCATTTGTATGGCTGTAAGTGAAGAACATCAAGATTTTGCAGTCACTAGATGGTGATTGCTGCCATGAAATTAAAAGATGCTTACTCCTTGGAAGGAAAGTTATGACCAACCTAGATAGCATATTGAAAATCAGAGACATTACTTTGCCAACAAAGGTCCGTCTAGTCAAGGCTACGGTTTATCCAGTGGTCATGTATGGATGTGAGAGTTGGACTGTGAAGAAGGCTGAGCAACAAAGAATTGATGATTTCGAACTGTGGTGCTGGAGAAGACTCTTGTGAGTCTCTTGAACTGCAAGGAGATCCAACTGGTCCATCCTAAAGGAGACCAGGCCTGGGTGTTCATTGGAAGGACTGATGCTGAGGCTGAAAAGACCCTGATGCTGGGAGGGATTGGGGGCAGGAGGAGAAGGGGACGACAGAGGATGAGATGGCTGGATGGCATCACCGACTCAGTGCACATGAGTTTGGCTGAACTCTGGGAGTTGGTGATGGACAAGGAGGCCTGGCATGCTGCGATTCATGCGGTCGTGAGGAGTCGGACACAACTGAGCGACTGAACTGAACTGAACTGAGATGGTAGCAGCCAAGATCCAGCCTGGCGCCCATAGTTAACATGGATGAGAATTAAACAAACCTCAAATCTCCATAGGATGTAACATGAGCATGAAATTACATCTAATGGATTAAAGCCACTGAAACTCTGAAAGTGTGCATTGATGCAGCATACACATCTTTTTCTATCTCAGCTGCTATAAGGTTGTCTGTCAATGGCTACTTGGCTTATCCAGTACCTAAGATGAAGTTTGGTTTAGCTTCTAAGCGCCTAGTAGACCATTTCTGCATATAACACCTTTCTAGGTTTTCAGCCTCCATTTTACAGTCTTCAGATGCAAAACACTGGTTCTTTATAAAGCTCCTTATTTCCTTTGTTTTGCGTGGGTGAATAGTTGCTTTATTTATTATATAGTTGGTGGTTGTTATGGAAAATTTTTCTTCACTATGCTTCAGATTTATAGAGCTGGGCTGCCCTTTTATTAGGCAATACATTCAGTTTGGCGTTCTTAGGTGCCTAGAGAATTTGGCATAGATATACTTTTGTCATAAAAAATCCTCATAATTATTATTAGCATACCCTGTTGTTTATCAAGCCTCGGAGCTTGATAAAAAAGAAAATCACTTGGAGTTTTGAGAAGCTAAGTCTTTTGCTCTTTGAGTAGAGCGAAAAATGGCATAAATATTTCTGGGTCTTGGTGAATATACCGGCCAAAAAACACACAAGCTACTAACATTACATACAAGGCATTGTTGTTGGCATCCTTGAAACTAGCTTCCCCACTCTGCAATGGATTTAACACACCTGAAGTTCCCCCATTATACGCCTAGGGCACAGTTACAATTTGTCTTAATTTTGAAACCGTCAAATCCCAACCAACTATTCCTGGAAAGAGGAAAGGCTCAGTTTCTCACTCCTAACATTGGAGAAGGCAATGGCATCCTGCTCCAGTGCTCTTGCCTGAAAAATCCCATGGATGGGGGAGCCTGGTAGGCTGCAGTCCATGGGGTTGCTAAGAGTCAGACACGACTGAGCGACTTCACTTTCTCTTTTCACTTTCATGCATTGGAGAAGGAAATGGCAACCCACTCCAGTGTTCTTGCCTGGAGAATCCCAGGGATGGGGGAGCCTGGTGGGCTGCTGTCTATGGGGTCGCACAGAGTTGGATACGACCGAAGCGACTTAGCAGCAGCAGCAGCAACATTGGTAAGCCTGAAGAAACACTGAGAATACCTAAATGACACTGCTTGATGGACAGGCAAGAAAAAGAGAGGCAGAGAAATGAGAAGTGGTTTCAAAGGAACAAAGCAGTTCAGGTCCAGCCAAAGGTGTTTCTGTTTATTGTACATCTTCTTCCAGACCCTAGAATACGGAACGCCTGGGCCACACCGTGTGTCCTCCAACGTGAATTCTGTTACCAGTCACTCTGCTCTACATCTAGGATTTAACAAAACATAACTATAGACCGTTAGGATGGGTGTTACTTCAAGACATTAACTACTACTATTGTGTGTCGAACACCTACTAAGTGCCAGAAACTACAATCTTTTAATTCTCACAAAAATCCCATGAGGTAGGAATCATCATCTTAAGGATGTTCAGAAAAGTTGAGGGATTTATCACTAAACCTAGTAAGTGACAAGTTATCTCCTTCCTATCGAGTGTTCCTATGCAACAATGTCTTAGGAACAAAGGAAAAAATCCTTATCTCCATTTTACACAAAGATAGATGTGACAGAGAAATGCTGAGCAAGTTATTTAAAATATTGCCTTAAGTCAGCAATGGAGCTGGAACTAACTATAACCAAACTCCTAAGAATCAGAGATTGTTCTCCTACCGAAACCTTACTTTCTGTATTGAAGTTAATGTCAGAGGAAGTTAAGAATGGAATAAATATAGACTGAAAAACATTTTTTTTCTCTCTTTTCAAACCTTTGTTTTCCATAGACAGTGAAGTGTCTACATAGCACGTACATTTCACGCCTTAAAATGTATCTGAGAGTATAGTTTCATTTTTTGGAAGGGAAGAGGTAATTCAGCAGACGACCGCACTCAGCTGATGCTGTGTTGTCGTCATGGAAAGAAGACTATGGTCCAAGAGCCAGGCAAGATCCAGACCCAAGGTCAGATTGAGGAAGATGCTCTGCACTCTCATGCCTCAAGATAAACCTCATGACATCTACGAGCATCTCCAGTTCACCCAAAAACACTCCACTTGAAATTTTATTTCAGAGCTTCATTACTTCAGGAATAAGGATGGCTGCCAAAGGCATGGAATTTAGATAATCAAGGGTCTTGGAGCCTGCAACCTCATTTTGAAGATGAGAAAGCTGTGGTCCAAAGACAGATTGTGGCTTGTCAAAGGCCATGCAGCTAGATTGGTCACAAAATCTAAACCAGAAGGAAGTTTATTATGAATCTCACATCATAGTCAGTCAAATATCTGGAAACCTGGGTATATAATCTGTAGACAAAACCATAATGACCTGGAGGTAAAGAAAGCTGAGAAGCAAAAAAAAAAGGCATTTGTGATTGTGACACTAAGCCAAAGGCAGAGAAGAAAAAGGAAAGTAGGAAAAGAAATTGCTCTATGTACAGTTGGTTAGCATTTATTATTCCCTCCTCCATGTAAAAACATAACCCTGGAAGGAAGGATAGTGAGGGGGAAAACAATTAACTTGACCCTGTCTTAAAGGTACTCGTATTTTATTATGGGAGAGTAGACCTGAGTCACAGAGATTGGAAGAGATACATTTTGAAAGAGCAGTGCAGATAAATTGGTACTGGGAGTCAGAAAAGGAACAGATTTCAGAGGTGATCAATCATCTTCAGCCTACTTAACTTGAAGGAAATTTGCTCATAATTCAGAGGATATCACATTGTTAGAGCTCATATAATGCCTCCAGGTTAGGAATCCTTAAGAAAAAGTGCAGAGTGGCTGGTTAAAATAAAAAATAAATAAAAGAGTTGTGTCTTTTCTCCTCCACCTTCCTCCAGACACATTATCTACTCAGGCCGTCCTTGCATGTTCTCTTTCCTTTTAAGCCTATCTTATGTGTTGTTGCTGTTGTTGTTGTGCAGTCATAAAATCGTGTTTCTTTACA
The DNA here is from genome assembly GCA_006408675.1 of Madoqua kirkii. Taxonomy (NCBI): domain Eukaryota; kingdom Metazoa; phylum Chordata; class Mammalia; order Artiodactyla; family Bovidae; genus Madoqua; species Madoqua kirkii. Next base: position 5,779 of record SJYC01150558.1, read on the forward strand.
ACCATATAGACTGTAGTCCACCAGGCTCCTCTGTCCTTGGAATTTTCCAGACAAGAATATTGAAATCTATTGCCATTTACTTCTCCAGGGAACCTTCCCGACCCAGGGATCAAACCTATATCTCCTGCATTGGCAGGATTCTTTACTTCTGAGCCACCAGGGAAGCCCATACCTTATGTGTTAATCCTGACTTAACTTCTCATTTACTAATGTTTTCTGTCTGCTGACCACTGAGATTACCACTTGATATGCATCCCATCAACTACCAACCTACGTGATAGAAATATCATGTAATTAACTTTGTTTTTAGATGGGAAATACAGAGCAAAGACATTAAGATGCTTTGTCAAAAAAGACATATAGCTAGAAATCACTGGAGCCTGGATTCTAATTCTAAATCCAAAGCTCTAACTATAATAGAAAAATAAATGGGCTATCATCAAATTAGAAATGTATATTCATAAAAGAGATTTTTTAATCTATGTATCAATATATCCATATATATATATATACATATATATACACATCTATCTATCATCCCTATATCTGTATACCTAAATGAGATAGAGAGAGAAAAAAATTTTGCGTCTTAGACTATATTTTTTCCTCCCCATAGTGATATAAGGACACTATTCTCACTAAGTTCTGCCATATTAGGCAAGTCAATTTTCCTTCCTTGGGCTTCAGGAAAAGCAAAAGCTGATTAAACTGAAGAGGCATGTAATGAATGAAATGAAATATGCAGATGTCAGCTTTAGAACTTTCTGGTTGCAAATTCCAGGTTCAGTATATCACTAGCTTGTAGACTAGCTATAGCATCTCTCTGTAACTTAGTTTTGTCATCTGTAAATACTCAACTGTTTATGCAAACATTAAAGGAGATCATGTATTTTAAATGCTCAATACAGTGCCTAGCACCACATGGTCAAAATAGACAATTGTGCAGTTTTTTATGTTTTGCAAAAATAAAAATTTCCAGTTGTAGAGAGTAGGAATATTATTAGCTTCTACTTGGCTGTGAATTTAAGAAAGAAGAAACCATGTAAGAGTTTCAAAGAAGGAAAAGCCCCCAACCACTACCAGTCAGAGAAAGAATCAGGGAATTTAAAATGTTTTAGGAATAATATCCAGCTGCATATATGCTGGATATGCAAATAAACACACATAGGAGAATGAGAAAAAGAAGTGTTAAAATCAACTGGCTTAAATATATTTTCTTTGATTCTAACTCACTCAGAAACCTGATACTAACTCCTACTTAGCTGAAAGTGTCCCCCTTTCAATATTGCTTCTTCACAGAAGCTTTCCAGAACTCCCTGAAGAGAGTGCAGACAGACCTCATATATATTGTGGGTACAGTTCCAGACCACTTCAACTAAAGCAAATATCAAAATAAAGTGAGTTACAAGAATTTGTTTTTGTTTCTCATTGGATATAAATGGTATTTTTACATCTACTATAAATATAGTGTATAAGTATGTGATAGCATTATATCCTAAAAAATCAGTATATATACCTTATTTTAAAAATACTTCATTGCTAAAAAGTATACTAACCATCGTCTTGAGCTTTTGCAGGTGGAGTTTTGGAATATAAGCAAGAATTACCAAAATGTGATGCAGAGACAAAAAATCTGCACATGCTGTTCGAAAAAAAAATGATGCTGGTAGACTTGCCTGAAACAGAGTTGCCACAAACCTTCAATTTGTTTAAAAAAAAAAATGCAGTTTCTGAGAAGTACAATAAAGTGAGGCATGCCTGCAGTCCTCTTGTTATATGAATCTCGAAAACCCCGTACTTCTTCGTCATCATTGGTTTTCTAAGACTCCACATGCTTCTTTCTCAGATCATCTGCTGTCTTGATTATCATGTGATCATTTCTAAGGGCCATATTTCTTCCTGTCTCCAACACTAAAAGGTAGATCCTATGGAAGTAGGAATATGTCACTCTTGTTTCCCACCAGCCCTCACTTTGCCTGTGACAGAACATGGCAAAAGTAACAGAAAAAATCAGTTCAGTTCAGTTCAGTTCAGTCGCTGAGTCGTGTCCGACGCCTCGTGACCCCATGAATCGCAGCACGCCAGGCCTCCCTGTCCATCACCAACTCCCAGAGTTCATTCAGACACGTCCATCAAGTCAGTGATGCCATCCAGCCATCTCATCCTCGGTCGTCCCCTTCTCCTCCTGCCCCCAATCCCTCCCAGCATCAGAGTCTTTTCCAATGAGTCAACTCTTCGCATGAGGTGGCCAAAGTACTGGAGTTTCAGCTTTAGCATCATTCCTTCCAAAGAAATCCCAGGGTTGATCTCTTTCAGAATGGACTGGTTGGATCTTCTTGCAGTCCAAAGGATTCTCGGGAGTCTTCTCCAACACCACAGTTCAAAAGCATCAATTTTTCAGCACTTAGCTTTCTTCACAGTTCAATTCTCACATCCGTACATGACTACTGGAAAAACCATAGCCTTAACTAGAGGGACCTTAGTCAGCAAAGTAATGTCTGCTTTTGAATATGCTATCTAGGTTGGTCATAACTTTCCTTCCAAGGAGTAAGCGTCTTTTAATTTCATGGCTGCAGTCACCATCTGCAGTGATTTTGGAGCCCCCCAAAATAAAGTCTGACACTGTTTCCACTGTTTCCCCATCTATTTCCCATGAAGTGATGGGACCAGATGCCATGATCTTTGTTTTCTGAATGTTGAGCTTTAAGCCAACTTTTTCACTCTCCTCTTTTACTTTCATCAAGGGGCTTTTTAGCTCCTCTTCACTTTCTGCCATAAAGGTGGTGTCATCTGCATATCTGAGGTTATTAATATTTCTCCTGGCAATCTTGATTCCAGCTTGTGTTTCTTCCATTCCAGCGTTTCTCATAGTGTACTCTGCATAGAAATTAAATATGCAGCCTTGATGTACTCCTTTTCCTATTTGGAACCAGTCTGTTGTTCCATGTCCAGTTCTAACTGTTGCTTCCTGATGTGCATACAGATTTTTCAAGGGGCAGGTCAGGTGGTCTGGTATTCCCATCTCTTGAAGAATTTTCCACAGTTTATTATGATCCACACCGTCAAAGGCTTTGGCATAGTCAATAAAGCAGAAATAGATGTTTTTTGGAGCTCTCTTACTTTTTCAAATAATAGAAGAATAAACATGAATGTGTGGGCAGTCAAAGTGAAAGAGAGGAGAGGAGATAGAAATGTAGGAGAAAGAAGTGATGCTGGGATTTGAGTCAGATCTTCTATAATCAAGCTCAGAGCTTTTCCCTTTATTGCATCAGATTCCATCCTCTCTTCCTTTTTCCTTCCAAAGTGTTTTTCTTCAAAATAAAAATTTTAAATATAATTCAGATCATTATGTGATTGGATGCTGGACTTGCTTTTCAGAAGGTCAAGGGGAAGGTTTTCTTATCTATGGACTTGAAACTTGCACTGATACTATTAAACTCAAACAGTGGAGACAAACATCTTGGGCACTGCAATCACCAGCTCACTTTTTTTGTTGTTGTTCAGTCCCTAAGATGTGTCCAACTCTTTGCAACCCCATGGACTGCAGCACACCAGGCTTCGCTATCTTTCACTGCCTCCCAGAATTTGCTCAAACTCGTCCATTGAGTCAATGATGCCATCCAGCCAACTCATCCTCTGTCACCTCCTTCTCCTGCCCTCAATATTTCCCAGCATCAGGGTCTTTTCCAATAAGTCAGCTCTTCACATCAGGTGGCCAAAGTGTTGGAGCTTCAGCTTCAGCATCAGTTCTGCCAATGAATATTCATAAGTGATTTCCTTCAGGATTGACTAGTTTGATCTCCTTGCTGTCCAAAGGACTCTGAACAGTCTTCTCTAGTACCACAATTTGAAAGCATCAGTTCTTCAGTGCTCAGATTCCTTTATGGTTCAACTCTCACATCTGCACATAACTACTTTTAGCACAGTCCAAATAAGGCACAGCTGGGAAATGATGGTAATTAGTTTGCCAACAGCTGGTTGCTGATGAGGTTACCACATCTACAACACTGCATCATGAATGGGTACAGGTGCCTTTAACCAACAAGGACTCTTTGCCTCTAAATCTACTTCAGTCATGAGTCATCTTGACCCTCCCCTAGACTCAGGTTCTAATCTTCTAATTCTTGGTTTCTGGACCAAGCGCATCTTTACAGTCTACTGAAAATAAAACTGCCTTCAGCAATGATGTTTCTCAAGGAACATTCTTTTACACCCAATATTTCCTCTGGGTCTTGCTATTGACATAGACTAGTCTCCAATCAGTCCATCCTAAAGGAAATCACTCCTGAATATTCATTGGAAGGACTGATGTTGAACCTGAAGCTCCAATACTTTGGCCACCTGATGCAAAGAACTGCCTCATTGGAAAAGACCCTGATGCTGAGAAAGGTTGAAGGCAGGAGGAGAAGCAGATGACAGAGGGTGAGATGGTTGGATGGCATCACAAACTCAACGGACATGAGTTTGAGTAAACTTCGGGTGTTGGTGATGGACAGAGAGACCTGGTATTCTGCAGTCCTTGGAGCTGCAAAGAGGCAGACACGACTGAGCGGCTGACCTGAACTGAGTCTGGATGGAAGACTGTGTTCTGGTTCAGCTATTGCCCTTGTTATCAGGGGCCCAGCTTCTTCTGCATAATTATATTATTACCTGGACATAGTTAGTTGGAAACTCACAGACAAAACTATCCTCCTTCCTCTCTACTATTTAATAAATGATTGAACTAAGGCCCATATGATACATTGTAACACAATTACACAATTAGATCTAGATCCAAGTATCCTTGACTTGAGTGCTAAGAACCACTGTAGGAAGAAAACTATTTTTTTTTCTTTCTTTTTCCCTTCGATCCTTTCTTTTGCTCTCTCTTTCTGTCTCTTCCTTTCTCTTTCTTCCTCTCTTGCTTTTTTTTTTTTTTAATGCATTGTAGGTACTGGGTCAAACCTAGGTATCCAGGCTATTTCTATGGACAAATATCCGGGCCCTTATTATGCATCCCACTGGTGACTCCCACTTCTCTCTTCTATTAAGTCAACAAGAAAAGTAAGAGAGTGCTCCTCCCCTCTTCCAATTTTTACTACCAGATTTAATGTTAGAGTCAGCAAAATACCCACCTCGCCCCTACCCCTACCTCACAAACTTGTATGTCTTGATTTAGACTAAGACTTGATATCTACTGAATAGCCACTAAATACATCCATACACAGGATGGAGCCTGTTTAAACCTTATTATAGTTCATTTTAATGTAAATTTAATGATTACTAAGGGCTGCCCCAAAGGCCATGACTCTAGTCTAGTGCAATTCCCCTCCCCCAAACATCTTGGAAAAATAAACAGAAACATGATCCACATTTTTTCATGTCTGCTAACTTTGCAACATGTGGTAACCAAGTAGGTTACTGTAAAAGGAAACAGTTGTAATTAAGCCCTGTTCTTGCCATGCCATGTAGGAGCTGAAAGTCTGCTGTGAGTGATAAGAAAGTTCTGTTCTAGTGAATGTTTTGATGTTGTCTTTTGAAATTTATAGCTATAGAGTATAAAACCTTTTTTTTTGGGTTGTGGGTGACTGAAAACCATATAAACAATTATATGTGAATTGGAAATACAATATTAAATATTAAACAAAGGATATATTTTCTCCTAATTACAACGAGGCTGTAGTTTTCTAATGGACTCCCATGATTCAAACATATTTAAACTGAAAAAAAAAAAACTTCAATCTTCCAGTCATTTATAAAACCCTGGTGTACAGAGAAACTTTACAACAGCATGGGAGTTTATAATCCTCCAGCAGGAGGATTAGAAATTTGCAATGAGAGAAGTCCTTAATCTTGTACTTACATAACTGCACATTTCTTAGATTTAAATTGTGCAAATCAAAAATATGAATATCATTTTGTTCTTTTCTAAAGGGTACTCATAGATAAATGATGACTAGTTAGAGCCTATTGAACATTTGAAACATTTGTAGGATATAATTTATTCATACCAAATACATCAGAAAAGTAACTCTAGTGTTAAATTACAGCATGAAGAAATTAAAAGACAAAAGTGAGCAGTTGGCTTTAAACGGATGTTCTGAGGTTTGTAGCAAATGTCAAAAGAGTTCAAATGTTCATAATGTGAAAGTAAATATTTGGGCACACTGCAGAAAGGTCTTGTCCTAATGTAAGACAATACAGTTCTTCATGAAATATAAAGAGGAGACTGTTTAGTCTAGCTTATTTAATTTTTATATGTTTTATTAATAAACAATTATACCAAAAAGGTGTGTTCTTGCTTCCCTTCTTCCTTATTCAGCTCTGTCTAGTTTTCCCATAAAGTGCAAACCAATTGCAATTTTCCTTTTTCTTACTGATTTTTTGTCATTTATCAGAAAATTTGCTGGATCAATAAAGCATGTATCTATAAAGACTTGAAGTTAGGAGACTAATAATGTGACTTGGTCCATAGGATATGGCAATAGCTAAAGTCACCAGCCGATGCTGTAAAGAGCAATATTGCATAGGAACCTGGAATGTCAGGTCCATGAATCAAGGCAAATTGGAAGTGGTCAAACAAGAGATGGCAAGGGTGAACGTCAACATTCTAGGAATCAGTGAACTCAAATGGACTGGAATGGGTGAATTTAACTCAGATGACCATTATATCTACTACTGCGGGCAGGAATCCCTCAGAAGAAATGGAGTAGCCATCATGGTCAACAAAAGAGTCCGAAATGCAGTACTTGGATGCAATCTCAAAAACGACAGGATGATCTCTGTTCGTTTCCAAGGCAAACCATTCAATATCACAGTTATCCAAGTCTATGCCCCAACCAGTAACGCTAAAGAAGCTGAAGTTGAATGGTTTTATGAAGACCTACAAGACCTTTTAAAACTAACACACAAAAAAGATGTCCTTTTCATTATAGGGGACTGAAATGCTAAAGTAGGAAGCCAAGAAACGCCTGGAGTAACAGGCAAATTTGGCCTTGGAATGTAGAATGAAGCAGGGCAAAGACTAGCAGAGTTTTGCCAAGAAAATGTACTGGTCATTGCAAACACCCTTTTCCAACAACACAAGAGAAGACTCTAGATATGGACATTATTCTGTGCAGCCAAAGATGGAGAAGCTCTATACAATCAACAAAAACAAGACCAGGAGCTAACTGTGGTTCAGATCATGAATTCCTTATTGCCAAATTCAGACTGAAACTGAAGAAAGTAGAGAAAACTGCTAGACCATTCAGGTATGACCTAAATCAAATCCCTTATGATTATACAGTGGAAGTAAGAAATAGATTTAAGGGCCTAGATCTGATAGATAGAACTATGGAATGAGGTTCGTGACATTGTATGGGAGACAGGGATCAAGACCGTCCACATGGAAAAGAAATGCAAAAAAGCAAAATGGCTGTCTGGGGAGACCTTACAAATAGCTATGAAAAGAAGAGAGGTGAGAAGCAAAGGAGAAAAGGAAAGATATAAGCATCTGAATGCAGAGTTCCAAAGAATAGCAAGAAGAGATAAGAAAGCCTTCTTCAGTGATCACTGCAAAGAAATAGAGGAAAACAACAGAATGGGAAAGACTAGAGACCTCTTCAAGAAAATTAGAGATATCAAGGGAACATTTCATGCAAAGATGGGCTCGATAAAAGACAGAAATGGTCTGGACCTAACAGAAGCAGAAGATATTAAGAAGAGGTGGCAAGAATACACAGAAGAACTGTACAAAAAATATCTCCAAGACCCAGATAATCATGATGATGTGATCACTCATCTAGAGCCAGACATCTTGGAATGTGAAGTCAAGTGGGCCCTAGAAAGCATCACTACGAACAAAGCTAATGGAGGTGATGGAACTGCAGTTGCACTGTTTCAAATCCTGAAAGATGATGCTGTCAAAGTGCTGCACTAATATGCTAGCAAATTTGGAAAACTCAGCAGTGGCCACAGGACTGGAAAAGGCCAGTTTTCATTCCAGTTCCAAAGAAAGGCAATGCCAAAGAATGCTTAAACTACCGCACAATTGCACTCATCTCACATGCTAGTAAAGTACTGCTCAAAATTCTCCAAGCCAGGCTTCAGCAATACGTGAACCATGAACTTCCTGATGCTTAAGCTGGTTTTAGAAAAAGAAGAGAAACGAGAGATCAAATTGCCAACATCCGCTGGATCATGGAAAAAGCAAGAGAGTTCCAGAAAAA
>SJYC01150559.1:0-12984 GCA_006408675.1 Madoqua kirkii
GACCGAGGATGAGATGGCTGGATGGCATCACGGACTCGATGGACGTGAGTCTGAGTGAACTCCGAATGATGGTGATGAACAGGAAGGCCTGGCATGCTGTGATTCATGAGGTCTCAAAGAGTCAGACACGACTGAGCGACTGAACTGAACTGAACTGAACTGAACATGTGAGGGGAGATACAGACACAAAGATGTCAAAGGCAGGCAAAATACTGCTTTACACATGGCTGGCTTTGACCTTAAACTCGATAAACTGAGCCAAATTTTATGCAGAATACATTTGATATGGTGTGATATTTTAAGTTACATTTTTCTTTAAGCCTAAATTTGCATCTTGGGACTTATCACTTAAGTAAATCTAAAATAATAATATTAAACTGCAACAAGCACCAAAAAATATAAACAAAATAAAAGCATAGAGCCAAAGAACAGAATAAAAGAAAATTGTTTATTCTGAAAGGAATAACGAATATGCCTATAGTTCTATCCACATATTTACTTAGTTCCACATTTCTGCCTGAAAAATGTCCAGGCATCTCAACAGCAGGTTCAATGCACTTCTTCCTTTAAACTGATATAGAATAAAGGTAAGCAGGATATACTTAGGGCTTTGAGGGCAATGTTGTCTTAAACAGGACACCAAAAGTTCTAACCGTATAGGCCAGTAATGAAAGAAAACATTTTTATTCACCTTGATAGGTAGGTGGGCCTGGATGGAGACTAGCATATGTAGTAAAACACTAATATTTGAGAAATCTGTGTAACATGTAACCATTAAGACTTCTTCTTGAGTAGCTTTTTGCATATATCTAATCTAACAAATGACTCTTACTTACAATATATAAAGAATACCTTCAAATCAATAAGAAAAAATAAAAAAAATTTTAACGTCAAAACATATGAATAGATACTCAAATTCACTAGTAATCAGAGAAGCAGGGTTAAAGCAACAATGTAGTGATGAACCTGTTTGCAGGACAGGAATAGAGATGCAGACAGAAATTAAACTTGTCGACACAGCAGGTAGAGGAGAGGGTAGGATGAACTGAGAGAGTAGTGTTGACAAATATTGAGCTTCTCTTGTAGCTCAGTCAGTAAAGAATCTGCCTGCAATGCAGGAGACCCAGGAAGGAAGATCCCCTGGGAAAGGAAATGGCAACCCACTCCATTATTGTTGCCTGGAGAATCCCATGGACAGAGAAGCATGACAGGCTGCAGTCCATGGGTTTGCAAGAGTCAGACACGACTGAGCGACTAAACTACTACTACTACTCTACTACTACTACTACTACTACTACTGCTGCTACTGACATATATACATTACCATGTGTAAAATAGATAGCTAACGGGAAATTGCTGTATAGCACAAAGAGCTCAGCCTGATGCTCTGTGATGACCTAGAGGGGCAGGATGTGGGTGGATGGGAAGGGAGGTTGGAGAAAGAAGGGATATATGTACTTATGACTGACTCATGTTATTGTACAACAGAAATCAACACAACATTGTAACTCAATTATCCTCTAATTAAAAATTAATTTTAAAAAAGAACTACAACCAGAAAAGAAAAAGCAGTGTAGATACACAGCATTCCCAAAATTATAGAAAATAAAAGGAAGGAGATGGAGAGAGAGGTGAAGACAGAGAGAAAAAGAAGCAAGGAAACAAGGAAGAAAAGGAGGAAAGAGGAAGAAAAATGAATAGATAATATGAAGTATTGACAAGGTTCTTGAGTAACCAGAAATTAATGCATACAAGCTGTTGGCTGAACTTCTCATACCTTACTACCCTGTAATTCTACTACAAACAATCTGACCCTTAAGGGATCAGATTGTGTAATACTTAAGTATTACAAGAATATCCACACATTTACCAAAATACAAGTACAAAACATATATTTTTAAAAATGTTCACAACAACACTACTTTTGATAGCAAAAGCTAAAAATAATCTAAACGACCATCTTTAATACAGTACATAAATAAATAATGCTGTATCTACATACTGGATTACAATATGACCTCAGCTATACAACACAACATGAATGAATATTACAAAGATTTAGCAATTTTTTTTCAAACACAGAAGAGTAGATTCAATATGGTGTCATATATATAAAGTTCAAACATAAGCAGAACTAATCTATGATACTTGAAATCCCAGTAGGGGTTAATATTGATCTTGGGCAGGGAGGATATTGATTGAAAGTGGGCTTTTTTCTTCCCAAAGGCATTTGAGAAGAGATAATTCTGATAATTATATTTGTTGGTCTTTATAATGACTTGGCTGTGCTTATTTTATAAAAATTCACTAACCTTTGTGTTTAGTGCAATTATCTGCATATATATTTATGTTTCATTGAAATAAACTTCAAAAATAGAATTAAAGATTGTTACAGATGCCCTTTTCACCCAGAGAATATTTCTCGAATTTAGCTGTTAGATGGATAATTTTACAAAACGAAAAACATTTCTATCCAAAACAGAGATCCAAGGAGCCATTTTGTTGAGAAACCCATTTAAATTGAATAATATTTAATTAATAATTAAATATGAATAATAATTTAATTAATGATTAAATATGAATAGGATTTAATGATTAAATATGAATAGGATTTAATTCAGGAATATAATATCCAAAGTGTATTAAGCCTATTTTCAGGGAATGGTGGTCCAGTGGTTAGGACTCAGCGCTTTAACTGCCATGGGCCTAGATTCAATCCCAGTGAGTAATCAAGATCCCCAAAGCCGTACATTACAGCCAAAAAAACAAAAAAACAAAACACCCATTTTCAATTGCTGTAACCACAGCAAGTAAGAAATTTTGTCATCCTAAATTGTATTATTTAGATTACTAATTTGTTTTCTTAAATGTTATGAGTCTTTTAGTCCCCGGTTTGAGAAGACTAAATGTGGCAGTCAGGACAGACTAGGATCTATCCCAGTTTTCCTATGGAAACAACAAAAAAAAAGTCTCATGATTTGAAAATAATGTTTTATTTCCCATTCAGAACTCATGTTCATTGTGGATCACCTGACTCTGCTCTATATCCTATTCGGGGACCTGGGTGATAGGAGAAGCCACCAGCGCAGCTGATCACTTTGGCAAAGAGAGAGAGACTGTGCGGTAAGTCACTTAGCACTTTTTAATGTTTTTCCTTGAAAAAGTGATACCCATCAGTTACACTCATGTTTCACTCCCCTAAACAAATCAGTTGGCCATACCTACCACCAGCAAGGGAGGAACCTACAATCCCACCTTTCGCCTGGAAGAAAACTGCAGTTGTTGGAGGAACTGCACTGACTATTTATTTAGTTCTCACATCTATAAGCTTAATCTGAGTCCTTTAACAGTAATGTGATCAAATGACTCCAGGACACGTCCTAGACACATGTAGTGACTTACTACGTGCAATGACTTACTACTAAGGTCCCAGTACTTGGCAGAGTACCTGACTTATGGCCTTTGCTCCCTGAATACTTGTTTAATGAATGAAGACAGCTGAGGGTATAATCAATTCTGTGCAAAGGTTATACGTACCAGAAAAAGATACCAAAAAAGAGATAATCTTTGAAAAAAGTATTCATCAGTAAGGGGAGGAAAGTGGGGGAGGCGGGGAGAGAGCAGGCAGAAGAGAAAGTCAAAACCAAGGAATTAGAAAAGTACCTGAAGGGCAAATTCAAATGTGTATGACAACCAAGTGTACAGCATAAACCAGCACAAAGACCTAGAAACAAGACAACAGAGAGGAGCAGGGTAAACAAGAAAATCCCTTCCTCATCCACAAAGCATTCCTATTCCTTAGATTTAGACTACAGGCTCTTGATGTATAACTATCTCACTCTTGTCACAACTGAAATTTAGAGAATAGTAATTGTGGAAAATACTGATTACACTGGAGCTGAAGGTTGAAATCTGGTTGTGGAGACTTCTTATGAAAAGCATTAACTATTTTCCTCTGCAGTTTACAGAGAGGTTAAAAAAATATTTGTGTGGCTTGAAAACTTACATTAAAAAAAATCATTTTAGTCATTCCAGAATTTACCCTGGTTTCGAAAGTTTCCAAGCAGTAACTATTTCTTCTCTACTGGATAGAGAAAAAGATTGTTTTCTCAGTATGGCTGATTTTGTGATTTTGTGGGATAATATTATCCCACTACTCAAGAGTAGTGACAATAAAAACTGCACACTTGTTTTGTTCTTGGTGGTAGTTGCTCTTATTACAATATTCAAAACTATTTTCCTTTCACCATGATCTAACATTTATTTAGCAAATATAGAGCAAAAAGTTTCAGCCTAAGTTAAGCAGATACACTAAGGTCAAAATGTTCTAGTAACCTAAACATTTCAGAACCAATACCCCATCCTCCCCCCCAAAAGATTACTCTCATTAAGTATTTAATTTACTTTTTTTTGAGTGCTTGGGGCTAATAGTGCCTGAGTACATAGTTCTCCTTAATTTCATTAGCAGGCATTTATGAGTCCCTGCTGTGGGTGGATATGAAAGAAATATAAACTTTAGGGTATTTTTCTTTCTTCTTAAGATAAGAAGCAAAATAATTCATTGTAATTTTCAGGGTCAAAATAGAGCAGTCTTTTGTGACTGCTTCTGGGGAGCATTATCACCATCCCCATTCCGCAGAAGAAGGCATTAGTCCACCTTTCTAGAACTAAAATTCGTTCAGGGGACATACTTTAATTTGAACACATAGTCAAACATTTCTGGGATATTAACTCTCCATTCTAATGAGAGCTCAAAGTGACCACTTGAGCCTTAATTTCGAATTCATTTCTGTTTTGTCCATATTTTCCTTCATTCCCACTAAGAGTGGAAGGTGTTGAAAACGTCAGAATGAAGCCAGCAAGGAAAGAAACCAAATTTTCTGTGCAGGACTCATATAGTGTGAACAGAATAGTGCATTCCTGTCCAAATGCACACAACTAGAGTTCATCTGATTGGAAAAGCACATCCTGACTATGAATGGAAGGTCTGACCCTAATGTCTCCTTCTCAACTCTGAAGACCGTCAACAGCCTGCAAGGCACTTAGCCAGGCAAAGGCAGATCCTATTTCCAGCATGAAATCTGTGGAAATTACACCTTGAGTTTATACAGAAAAGCCTTACTCTGAGAAACAAGGAGGGAGGAGGGATACTAATCACGAATAACATGATAGTACCCTGAAGTGATAAGCATTTACTGAATTCAACAGTCTACTCACATCCAGATGTTCCACACACATGCTAAGCGTAGTTTAATGAGCATGGATAGATGTGCCCCACAAATAAGAAGATGAGACAGAGTAAACCACTGAAGGGCAGCATTTTCCTCAGAAAACCCTGCCTATCCTTTCCTTGCAGAGAGCAGAGAAATCGGAAGACTGCTCCTGCTAAATGCCTCATGTTCCCAGTCCACCTGGACTCAGGTCAGACTGAACAGGAGGGAAACACAGCTTCGTCATGTATTAGTTTAAGTGTACCCTAGTTTCTCCATAAATAAAAAGGGATTATAATAGTACCTGCTGTGTGTGATACTGTCCATTAAGTGCATCACACAGTACTTGATACAAAGCAAGAACTCAGTAACTACTGTCATTATCATTGTTTTAATAGTTGGTACTGGTATCATCACTATTATTTTTTTCTATTTTCAGAATGTGGTCAGTTCACCATAACTGAGAATTGAATTAAACTTGAGTATTTCCTTAAATATTTATACTTTCTTTCTTTTTGTTATAAGCTTGTTTATTCCAACTTTCTGATATTTACGCAACTAAAGAAGGCCATTCCAGGTCCTTCTGGTGTCTATAAATTTTAGGACATTGTTTCCATAAGGTGCACACACACACTCGCTCTCTTTCTCTCTCTCTCTCTCTCTCTCTCACACACACAAATAAACTCACACACAGAGCTGTATACCCATGGCTCTTTTGTTCCCAGTCACTCATGCATTAATTCCACAAATGTGTATTTGCATACAATAGCTCTGTTCTATATTTCAAGATTGTCTTGACTGCAATCTATAGCATCTGTAAGGATTAAAATTTGTCTATATCTTTGATTATTGTGTGTGAGGGTCAAGGGACTATAAGGGCACATGATTTTTATGAGACTGTTTTTCAGCTGCGAAACTGCTGCAGAGCAATATTGAGTGAGTGGTATAAAGGCTTCTGAAAGTTTGCCCTCAGGGCAAAACCTTAGGCTTCCAGCAAGAACAGTCTGCAAACAGCCAGCTTCCCCCACCATCACTCCCTCTAACGATGCCAAATCACAGGCTGCCAGTTCACTACTCTTGCTGTGAGGCGGGGCCTGGCTCAGGCTTAGCCAGGCGTCACTGTGTGGCGCGGTGACAGGCAAGGGCCTCTCCTCAGCTTCACTCTTACCACGGTGACTGGCATCTGGTCTCACTCCTGAGATTCTGACTGACAACCCATTCCTGAGTTTAGCTTCAGATGTTTCTCTAAACAGCAAGAAGAGCTCACCCTAGCCCCACTTATCTTCACGGGCTGTTTTCTCCTCATACAAATAATTCCAAATCAGGGAACACTTTGCAGTCATAGACCTTCACATCTGTGTGTCTGAATATCCTTCATTGGACAGATAGAAACTCTGATTCCTCCTTCTTCTTTGCTCCTCCTTCCCTCTGCAAACCACCCTAGAACAATGTGAATCTCTATTCAAAGGAATTTTATTATTCCATACTTACTGGCCTACTGGATGCACTAGCATCCTTTGGAGCTTATGCCCAGAAGGCTCTTATCTGAGTTTAGTTAATGTCTCAAGAATTCATTGATCACGTTTCTCCAATTTTTGTTTTCAATAATCCACTTTTATTCAGGGGTGATGCATTTTTTAAAATGTGAACTGATTATTTAACAACTATTATTCAAACCATTTACAAAGAAACATTTCCAGTGTTCTTTACTAAACCATGACTCTCCAGTATGATCTCCTCCCATCAACTCTCTGAACCTTGATGTATCAGGAAGCCTTGAAGTTTACTACTCACCCCCCAAAACACACACACTCAACAAGCAGAAAGAGCAATACAAGAATATGTGGCATACAGGCAAACAGACATGGGTTCAAATTCCAGTTCAACTCCTTGTATGTAATAGAACTGAGACAAGTCTCATAGCTTCTGAGAATCTCACAACACTCATCTACAAATTCGGGAGAGTGCCAACATTGCATTTTCACTAAATATTAAATTATATACACACACACATATGTATATATGTTATTAGATTCAGGGCTTCCCAGGTGGCACTAGAGGTAAAGAACCTGCCTGCCAATGGAGGAGACATAGGGGATTTGGGTTCGATCCCTGGGTTGGGAAGATCCCCTGGAGGAGGGAACAGCAACCCACTCCAGTATTCTTGCCTGGAGAATCCCACAGACAGAGGAGTCTGGTGGGCTACCCGCCACAGGGTTGCAGAGTCAGACATGACTGAGGTGACTTAGCACAGTAGGGAATGGCAGATTATACTATGTATATATGGAATCTGATCCCTAGTAAATACCTGACAAAAAGGAAAGCTATTTTCATTTTTCTTCACTGCAAAAAATGAAAAGGTGAAACTTCCTTGGACTAGAAGTAATGTGACATTAGGTTTAAAACAGCTCCTCCAGCTGATACTAAAAAATTTAAAAAATGACAAAATAAGTATTAATAGATAATGGTAGACATGTAATAGATAAAATTAATTTTTAAAACCTTTGAGACTATATGTACAAGCTAAACCCATAAAATACCCTTCCCAACAAGGTTGCCTCAGTCTACCATCTGGCATCTTTTGTGCCTACAAAATTGACTTGAATTCCACGTTCTCCCCAGAACTTGTGCGTCCAAATCAGATAGGAATCGGTCCTAGAGATTGGTTTCCCCCCTCTTCTCCTTTCCTTCTATTTATATAGAGTCTGCTGGCTGCAGCACTTGAAAGCATAGCCCCTGAAGATTTTGGTTGGATCCTGTTTGTCACTGTAATGTTGCTGCCAATCTCCTGCCCCTGGCCAGCTCTGTGGGGGTATCCCATCAAGACTCCCACTTAGGTTTACCTCCGGCTCCACCAATGCACTAATGGACTCTATCACTCACCCTTAGCCAGGGGACTAAAAATAGTCTCTGTCTTCCATTGCCTGTTTGAAAAGGGAAAACAAAAGTTGAGAGAGAACAGAAATGATGACAGCTCTCCATTCCACCCTGCTGTACCGAAGACCTTCTCCAAGGGAAATACAGCCCTTTCAATTAGCTCCCCTGATTACATCACCTAGGCTCCGCCGAGAGTTTGCACATGCTCGTGGGTAGCCTGGCTTCTGCCAAGCTTCTGCTCTCTCTTGCTTGATGTCCCTCTATGCCCAGAATCTTTTCCTGTCAGATGTGAGAGTCTAACTCACTGTCTTTCAGGGAAGTAGCAAGAAGCTTTCTGACAAGAGCTTATTAGAGAGAGCTCTGGTGAGACCACTCAGTTCAGAGAAACACAGTGACTGACATATTGTGGGATAGTCACACAATTGAGATAATTTCTACACATGTTCTGGGGCATCTGTATGCTTCAGATTGTGTAGCATTCATGGGGACTATCATGTGAAGATCTCCATGTCTATTGACATTCAAGGACCTAAGTAACTGTGACCAAATCCCCATTGTCCCTTTTCACCCCACACCTACTTCCAGCACCCAGTTCCTTGTACAATTCTGCGTTGTGTCTGTACCAAATCCACATGCCTACCTCCACCTAAGTGTGTTTTTAACAATTCTTGAAGTGTCTAGATGTCTTCCTTGCCTTTATTTTTCCACTTGTATAAGACATGAAATCATTCTAAAAGGTCATCTACTTCAAAAGTTTTCCACTGAATTTTGTACCCCGCACAGCACTAAAATTAAAAATGCAAACTCAAAGCCCTTTATCTGTTCATTTCTAATAACACAACACCCCATAACATATATTAATAATGTGGTGCTGATGAAAAAAGTGGTGATATTGATGATAATGATAATTCAGATGCATGCTTTGTTTCAGTATTAAAAGGTGAAATTCTTAGAGAATGAACTGAGTGTAACTTAATGTTAATGCCTCTTCAGCATGCTGAATGACACATAATGAGTGCTCAACAATTTTAGTTGAATTGGATTTAGTAATGCATAGAGAAAACTCAAACAAAGCAATCTATGTTCTTGATTTGGTGTTTGAAACTTCTGAGTTGTTTTCATTGCAGTGACTTTTTTTTAGACCTTTTCTCCATCTTACAAAAATAGATTATATCTTTGGAAAGTACCAGGGTAAGGGTAATTGAAGGCTGGAAAATGCAAAAGATATAGGCCTTACATTTTGAACAATTTCTTTACATCAATTTTCTTGTACTATTTTATGGCCAGGATTCTTATCTAAGCCAAAGCTAAAAGCATATTACACTGAGATTATTCATAGGTATTTTGAATTCCATTTGACATTCAGAATTCTGATTATTTCTATTCTGTCTGGCACACTATTTCTTTCTTTTAAAAAAGTAAAATAAATGTACCTAGATGCACACTTATAAGAAAAAAAAAAGATAGTGGGTGTTTAATGATAATAACTGTGGCCATTAAGATAACCATTGTGCTACGTCATTTGGCACTTCCTTGAATTTTGATCCTTAGATGAAAGTACAAGGGAGCAGGGAAAGTGGGTTATTATTCTGTTTCTGGTCTGGGGTGGGATAAATAAGTCAACTATGATGTCACAGGAGTAAAGAAGGAAGAGTGTCTTTGGAATCAGTCGTGATGCTACATAAGTTGTATATGGTAGGAGAGATATGGATATGTAAGCCCACAAAACAAGGCAGCAATTTGTTTTGTTGTTGTTTCTGTAATCTATAGAATTTTACTAAATGTACAATACTAAGAAAAGTTTTCTGGGGTCTTAGCTCTGATAACTTTTACAGTGACTGTGTCAAAGAAGAGATATTTAGAGACTTCCCTGGTGGTCCGGTGGTTAAGACTCTTAGCTCCCAAAGCAGGGGCACAGTTTGATTCTTGGTTAGGAAGATAATAGAACACATGCCACGTGGTATGGCCACAAAAAAAAAAAGAGGCATTTTTATATTATTGAAATAGACATTTAAGACATTTAGGTGGGCAGAGGTGGTGACGGTCTGCTTGGTTTGAAGCCTTTGTAAAGAAATTATTATCTCTCTTCCTCCAGTGTACTCCTGGAGATAATGGTTATCACCCTTATCTCTCTTCCTCCAGTGTGCTCTTAAGGGTACCTACTACTGCCAAATGGATAAGAACCCATGGATCAGGTGCCATGTTTTATCATTGCAGAGGATATAAACTAATACCAAAACAACTCAACAAATCCATATGTGGCACACTCAATCTGGATTTTTGAACCAAAATTCCGATATAGACATAACAAATACTATTTAATATTTGATCTAATCTACCATTTAGTAATGTGACCCAGAGATCCCCCATGATGCCTCCTGGGCTTCTCAGCCATTTGTGATGGTTTGCTGGTTTAGTTGCTAAGTCGTGTCTGACTCTTGCGATCCCATAGATTGTAGCCTGTCAGGCTCCTCTGTCCATGGGATTCTCCAGGCAAGGATACTGGAGTGGGTTGCCATTTCCTTCTCCAGGGGATCTTCCTGACCCAGGAATTGAACCTGGGTCTCCTGCATTGCAGACAGATGATTTATCAACTGAGCTATGAAAGAGGAAAGTGAAAAAGTTGGCTTAAAGCTCAACATACAGAAAATGAAGATTATGGCATCCAGCCCCATCATTTCATGGGAAATAGATGGGGAGACAGTGGAAACAGTGTCAGACTTTACTTTTTAGGGCTCCAAAAATCACTGCAGATGGCGATTGCAGCCATGAAATTAAAAGACGCTTACTCCTTCGAAGAAAAGTTATGACCAACCTAGATAGCATATTGAAAATCAGAGACATTACTTTGCTGACTAAGGTCCATCTAGTCAAGGCTATGGTTTTTCCTGTGGTCATGTATGGATGTGAAAGTTGAACTGTGAAGAAGGCTGAGCACCGAAGAATTGATGCTTTTGAACTGTGGTGTTGGAGAAGACTCTTGAGAGTCCCTTGGACTGCAAGGAGATCCAACCAGTCCATTCTAAAGGAGATCAGTCCTGGATGTTCTTTGAAAGGAATGACGCTAAAGCTAAAACTGCAGTACTTTGGCCACCTCATGCGAAGAATTGACTCATTGGAAAAGACTCTGATGCTGGGAGGGACTGGGAGCAGGAGGAGAAGGGGATGCAGAGGATGAGATATCTGGATGGCATCACCAACTTGATGAATGTGAGTTTGAGTGAACTCCAGGAGATGATGATGGGCAAGGAAGCCTGGCGTGCTGTGATTCATGGGGTCACAAAAGTCAGACATGACTGAGCAACTGAACTAAACTGAACTGAACTGAATGAGGGAAGCCTCAAATATTTTTTTGAACCACTTTTTTTGGGGGTAGGGGATCGCAGCAAGAATACTGGAATCTGTTGCCATTCCCTTCTCCAGGTGATCTTCCTGACCCAGGGATTGAACCTCCCGCATTGTAGGCAGGCGCTTTACCATGTAAAAGATTTAGACAAATTATTCTCAACCAATATTGATTTCCCCATCAAGTGATTTTTTGGCAATGCTTGGCAACATTTTTGTCACATCTTGGGGGATGCAATTAGAATCTAGTGTGTAATGCCAGGAATGCTGGTTAACATCTTACAATGCATAGGACAGTACTTTACAACAAAGAATTATTTGATCAAAAATGTCAACAGTGCCCAGGTGGGAGAAATCTGATCTAGAGCCCTCATACTCAAATTCTAGTCCATGGACCAGTATCAGCATCATACTGCATACTTCTGTGTAGTATGTCACCTTATCCCAGAGACTGAATCAAAAACATTATAGGCAAGACTCCAAAGGAGTCATATGCTCATAGTTTAAGAGGCATTGGGCTAGAGTGTAGTTATTCACACTTGAGGGTCCCAGAGTCAATAGTTCAGTTCAGGTCAGTCCCTCCGTCGTGTACGACTCTTTGCAACCCCATGAATCACACCACACCAGGCCCCTCTGTCCATCACCATCTCCTGGAGTTCACCCAGACTCACTTCCATCGAGTCAGTGATGCCATCCAGCCACCTCATCCTCTGTCGTCCCCTTCTCCTCCTGCCCCCAATCCCTCCCAGCATCAGAGTCTTTCCAGTGAGTCAATTCTTCGCATGAGGTGGCTGAAGTACCAAAGTTTCACCTTTAGCATCATTCCTTCCAAAGAACACCCAGGGCTGATCTCCTTTAGAATGGACTGGTTGGATCTCCTTGCAGTCCAAGGGACTCTCAAGAGTCTTCTCCAACACCACAGTTCAAAAGCATCAATTCTTCGGTGCTCAGCCTTCTTTATAGTCTGTCTCTTATACACATCTGGACTATAAGGGCACATGATTTTTATGAGACTGTTTTTCAGCTGCGAAACTGCTGCAGAGCAATATTGAGTGAGTGGTATAAAGGCTTCTGAAAGTTTGCCCTCAGGGCAAAACCTTAGGCTTCCAGCAAGAACAGTCTGCAAACAGCCAGCTTCCCCCACCATCACTCCCTCTAACGATGCCAAATCACAGGCTGCCAGTTCACTACTCTTGCTGTGAGGCGGGGCCTGGCTCAGGCTTAGCCAGGCGTCACTGTGTGGCCTGTCTCTTATACACATCTTTATACAGAAAAGCCTTACTCTGAGAAACAAGGAGGGAGGAGGGATACTAATCACGAATAACATGATAGTACCCTGAAGTGATAAGCATTTACTGAATTCAACAGTCTACTCACATCCAGATGTTCCACACACATGCTAAGCGTAGTTTAATGAGCATGGATAGATGTGCCCCACAAATAAGAAGATGAGACAGAGTAAACCACTGAAGGGCAGCATTTTCCTCAGAAAACCCTGCCTATCCTTTCCTTGCAGAGAGCAGAGAAATCGGAAGACTGCTCCTGCTAAATG
>SJYC01150562.1:0-11433 GCA_006408675.1 Madoqua kirkii
AAAAGATCCCACTTGCTGCAACTAAAAGATGCCTCATGCCACAACTAAATCATCCCACATGCCAGAAATGAAAAGATCTTGCATCCTGCAACAAAGATCCAACGTACAACCATTTATAAGATCTGCATGCTGCAACTAAAGATTGCACATCCTGCAGAAAAAAGGATCTCTCATGCTGCAAAAAAAGATCCCACATACCACAATTTAAAAGATTTCCTGCCACAATAAAGATCCTGCCTGTGACAACTGAAAAGATCCAGCATGCCACAACTAAAGATTCCACAGGCTGCAGTGACGGACGATTCCACATGCAGCAACAAGAATCCCATATACCACAATTATGAGTATCTCATAGGACACAGTGAAGAGCCCACAAGCCACAACAAAGATCCCATGTGCTGCAACTTGCCAGGGTCCAGCCCTGGTGGATCCAGGATGATTCGAAGGTGGACACAGTGCCGGCGTCCTCCTTGGAAAAATACATATTTAGTTACAGCTATAGAGAGATTAGAAGCGGATAGTGTAGTAAGAAAATTAGTGGAGTAAAACAGGCTGAATAACTTGGGCTACATGGAATAGTATCCATGTTCCAGATGGGAATTCAGCCAGAAAAATGGAGAATATGAAAGGATGACATTGGCGAGTCAGTCTTTCCAGGAACTGATCCCATTTCTTTATTTTTCCCATTTTCTTATGTACCTTTTGTTACATATAGGGATGAATACAGAGTCACGCGGGGGTCAGCAGTCCTGACCTTTATCAAAATCAGGTGCTTTACGTTAAAAAAAAAAGGTCTTAGGGGTTTTACATCATCTTTAAGTCATTTCTTCCTGCTGACATTTACAACCCTTTCTTTCTGATAACCAAAAAACTTATTTTTTCCAAGCGTGTTTTTTCTTAAACCAGGCACCACCCTCCAAATAAAGTTGCATTCCTATAGGGTGAGGGTGTAGTGAGTTACAATCAAGAAATGAATTTATTTAACCCAAGGTTAACATGATTAATCTTAAAGGATAATACTTATTTCTCCTATATGCTTAAAGGTTAATATTTATTTCTCCTATATGCTAGTTATATTCATTATAAGGGCAGGGAATATGGAGATTTAGCAGCAAACATCAGCCCAACAAATAAAAATCCTTTCACCAATTTTCCCCTAAGATCTACTTAGTCTTAAGATGGTGATAAAGTTTCATTTTTATGTAGCAAGGACACAGTGATTTATAACAAAGTACAGTGATCTATAACAAAAGAGAAAATTCATTAACTCAAAAAGTCTAATATTGCTAAAATCAAAAATGACTATATTTCCTTTTCTATATTCCAAATACATTGATTAATATATTCCCAGGTACCTAAGGATATGGAGGCCTGGCGGCAATCATTGACTCAACAACAAGAAAAAGCCCTATGTTAATTAAGACTTTCAAAATACTCCAAAACTCTCTGTGCTGTTTATGGTTGAGAGGTAGTAAACAGTCATATGTCCGCAGAGAGGCTTAACCTGAGATGCCCTTGTCCCACCTAGGGCAGGAAATTAGCAGCAATTATTGATGCAACAAACGAAAAAACCCTTTACCAATATAATTCCCAACCAACCCACTATACTAATAATTTCTAACTTCCCACAAGAATTTTCCTTTAGTAAGTCAAAACATCTCATGTCTCTCATGGTTGGAGGGCTGTTGTGGCCGGAGGAACCTATACAGGCAGGCTAGATAACCTTCAGAGGAGTCCCATAAGTTGAAACACTCTAGTCACGCCCAGGAATTTTTACTGCCTTGGAGCTGCACGTTTACTCCTTCTCCGAGAAACGGTTATGGGGGAGAGGCCCCCGTAGGTGAGAGTACAAGACAGACTCTGGGTTTGGGGTTAGATGCTCGGGAGCAGGGGAATTTCCTGAGACTTGGTCACGCCTTTGCGTATGCCGAAGCCCCCGTCCTCATGACTTTGCCATGGGCGGAGTTCCTCACGCTGGCCCCCAACTGCAACTAAGATCCCACATACTGCTCAAATATCCCAATACCACAACCAAAAGACCCTACATGCCACAACTAAAGTTCTCACATGCTGCATAAAGATCCTGCATGCCGCAACAAAAAAGATCTCACATTCTGAAACTAAAACATCTTGCATGCCACAAAGAAAAAGATACCCTATAATGGAACTAAAGATCCTGCCTGCCACAACTAAAAGATCCACATGCCACAACAATCACACATGCCACAATCAAAAAGATCCCTCAGCTACAACAAATATCTTGCATGCCCCAGTTACAAAGATCCCACATTCCACAACCAAAAATATCTCTCATGCTGCAACTAAAAGATCCTGCATGCCACAACAAAGATCCCATATACTGCAACAAACTTCCTGCTTACCACAGTGAAAGATCCCATACGCTGCAACTAAAGATCCTGCATGCACAACTAAAAAGTATCCCGCATGCCCCAACTAAAGAGCCACACGCACTACAAAGATCCCACGTACCATGATTAAAAGAGCCTGATGCTGCAACTAAAGATCCCGCATGCCACATCTGAAGATCCTGCATGCCAAAACTATAAAGATCTGGCAGGCTGGAACTGAAAGATCATGCATGCCACCATGAAGATCTTCCATGCCACAAATAGAAAGATTCCCCATTCTTGAACTAAAGATCTTGCATGGCACAACTAAAAGATCTCATATGCCACAGATAAAAAGACCCTTCATGCCACAACAAAGATCCTATGCCACAATTAAAAAGATTCTGCATGTCGCCAACAAATCACAACCAAAAGGATCCCACATGGCACAACAAAGATCCTGCCTGCCACAAAGATCTCATATGCTACAACTAAAGATCCTACCTACCACAAGGATCCCACACACCACAAATAAAGATACCTCATGCTGCAACAGACACCCTGCATGCCACAGCTAAAAGAAACTCACATGCTTCAACTAAAAAGATTTCACATGCCCCAACACAATGATCCCACATGCCACAAATAAAAAGATATCTCCCATGCCGCAACAAAGATCCTACACAGAACAATTAAAAAAGATCACGCATGCCACCGCTAAAGATGCCACATGCTACTACAAAGATTCCACATGCCACAAGAAAAATCACACATGCTACGACTAAAAGATCCTGCATGCTGCAACTAAAAGATCCCATGTAGCAAAGATCCCACATATCACAACAAAAAAGATTCCATCTGACAAACCGAAGATCCGGCCTGCCACAATTAAAACTACCCCATGTGCTGCAACAATGATCCCACATGGTACAATTAAAGATCCCACATGCCACAAGAAAATCCCATATGCTGCAACAGAGATCTCACATTCAGCAACGAAAATATCTCCCAAGCTCCAATGCAAAGATGCTGAATGCCACACTTAAAGTTCCCATATGCCACAAAAAAGTTACCACGTGCTTCAGCTTAAAGATACCACAACTAAATGGTCCCACATCCTACAACTAAGATCCCATATGCTGTAAGAAAGATCCCACTACTACAACTGAAAGATCCAGCATGTTGGACTAAAGATGCCACATGATGCAACAAAGATCACACAGCTAAAAATAGGCTCAGTTCAGTTCAGTTCAGGCGCTCAGTCGTGTCACCTACATGCCACAAATCAGATCCCACAGGCCTCCAGCTAAAAGAGCCGGCATGCGACAACAAAGATCCCAGACCCCACAGCAGAGATCTGAGAAACCACAGATAGGAAAGACTGCACACAGCACAGTGATGACCCTGCCTGTCGCCCTGACAGACTCCCCATGCCACAACAAAGATATCAACTAAAACAACCGAAGAACCATATGCTGCAACACATTCCCACATGCTGCAGCAAAGAGCCCACACTCAGCAACTAAAAATACCTTGCCTGCCCCAACTAAAAGATGCCACAGAACGCAACTGAAGAGCTCACACCACACTAACATAAACTACATGCAAAACTAAGTTCCTAACACCAAAACTAAAAGATCTCGCATGCTGCTACAAACATCCCACATACCAAAACCTTTTAAAAGATGCTACATGCCACATCTAAAGATATCCAATAACACAACTAAAGATCGCACATACCACAACAAAGATACCATGTAATAGAACTAGAAAGATTCCACATACCATAACAAAGAGCCTGTCTGCCACATTAAAAAATAATGATGCATGCTGAAAAGAAAGATCCCACATAACACAACAGAAAGATCTCACATGCTGCAACAAAATCCTACAGGCAGCATGAAGAATAAGCATGACCTAAATAAAAGGATCCTGCATGCCACAACTAAAACATCCCACATGCGGCAACGAAATCCTACATGATAAAAGATCCTGCTTTCTGCATCTAAAAATACCTCGCATGCTCCAACTAAAAGATGCCATGTGCTACAACACAATGATCCCACATGCCACAATTATGATCCCACATGCCACAATTAAAATATCCTGCATAATACAACAACATGACCTGCATGTCACAACAAAGGATCCTGCTACCACAACTAAAGATCCACATACTGCAACACGATACTACATGATGCAATTAAAGATGCCACATGCCATGCCGCAACAAAATCTCACCTGCTACAAATAAGACGCAACAGTCTGCAACTAAAAATACCTCACATCCCCCAACTAAAAGATGCCATGTACCACAATTAAGAAATCCCACATACCATAACTCCATGAGCTCACATATCACAACTAAGATCCCACGTGATACAACCAAATGACCCTGCATACCACAAGAAAGATCTCACAGCTGCAACTAATAGAAATGAAAAAACCTTTCACCAATATAATTCCTAATCAACCCAATAATACTATACTAATAATTTTCTGACTACTCAAAAGAGTCTGTATTTAGAAAGTTTTATATCACCTTGTGTCTCTCACAGTTGGAGGGGGTTGTAAACAATCACATGCAGCTGGCCGAAACTGATCAGGCAGGCCAGAGAACCTCCAGAGTTCGTAAGTTGAAACACTCTTGTCATGCCCAGGAGTTTCTATTACCTGGAGCTGCAAGTTAACTCCTTCTCCGAGTAAAATGTTTACAGGGGAGAACTCCCCGTAAGGTACTCTGGTTTGGGGGGTAGATGATTGGGAACAGGGGGTTTCCTGAGGCTTGATCACGCCTTTGCGTATGCCAAGCTCCTTTCCTCAGGACCTTTGCCATGGGCGGAGTTCCTCACGCTGGCCCCCAGCATATCCCAATACCACAACCAAAAGATCCCACATGCCACAACTAAAGTTCTCACATGCTGCATAAAGATCCTGCATGCCGCAACTAAAACGATCTCACATTCTGAAACTAAAATATCCCGCAGGCCACAAAGAAAAAGATACCCCATAATGCAACTAAAGATTCCCCCTGCCAAAACTAAAAATCCACATGCCACAAGAATCTCACATGCCACAATTAAAAAGATCCCTCAGCTACAACAAATATCCTGCATGCCCCAGTTACAAAGATCCCACATTCCACAATGAAAAATATCTCACATGCTGTAACTAAAAGATCCTGCATGCCACAACAAAGATCCCATATACTGCAACAAACTTTCTGCTTACCACAGTGAAAGATCCCATACGCTGCAACTAAAGATCCTGCATGCACAACTAAAAAGTATCCCGCATGCCCCAACTAAAGAGCCACACGCACTACAAAGATCCCACGTACCATGATTAAAAGAGCCTGATGCTGCAACTAAAGATCCCGCATGCCACATCTGAAGATCCTGCATGCCAAAACTATAAAGATCTGGCAGGCTGGAACTGAAAGATCATGCATGCCACCATGAAGATCTTCCATGCCACAAATAGAAAGATTCCCCATTCTTGAACTAAAGATCTTGCATGGCACAACTAAAAGATCTCATATGCCACAGATAAAAAGACCCTTCATGCCACAACAAAGATCCTATGCCACAATTAAAAAGATTCTGCATGTCGCCAACAAAGATCCCACATATCACAACAAAGTGTCCACATATCACAACTAAACAGATCTCACATGGCACAACGAACATCCTGCCTGCCACAATTAAAAAACCCTGAAAGCTGCAACAAAGATCTCATGCTACAACTAAAGATCCTTCCTGCCACAACAAGGATCCCACATACCACAAATAAAGATGTCTCATGCTGCAACAAACACCCTGCATGCCACAGGTAAAGAAACTCACATGCTGCAACTAAAAAGATTTCACATGCCCCAACATAATGATCCGACATGCCCCAATCATGATCCCACATGCCACAACTAAAATAGCCTGCATAATACAACAACATGACCCACATGTCACAACAAAGGACCCTGCTACCACAACTAAAGATCCACATACTGCAACAAGAACCTTGCATGCCCCAACTAAAAGAGCCCACATGCCACAAATAAAAACTATGCCACATGCCATGCCACAACAAAATCTCACCTGCTGCAAATAAGACACCACTGTCTGCAACTAAAAATACCTCACATCCTCCAACTAAAAGATGTTATGTACCACAACTAAGAAATCCCACATACTATAACTCCATGACCTCACATATCACAACTAAGATCCCATGTGATACAACCAAATGACCCTGCATACCACAAGAAAGATCTCACAGCTGCAACTAACAGATCTCAATAACCACAACCGAAAGATCCCATGGTGAGGTCCTTTAATGGACCAGAACCTGGTGGTCTGGAGTCGACCGATAGGAAAGTAAAGGAGAGAGAAAGAGGCTGATATTCCCTGGCTTACGCAGAAAGCCAGTAAAGCCCCAGCACAGGGCTTGCTCTGTTCACGGAGGCCTCAGGCGCCCTCTCAAAGGGGTGAAGGCACAGGGTGCCTTCTCAAGAGGGTCTTAGAAGCCCGGGCAGGAAAGTGAACTCAGAGAGCCTCTGCACTCCAGGGGATCAGCCTGAAAAAGAGAGAGAGGGAGAGAGGGAGAGAGAAATACAGAAAAAGAAGACACAGGGACCAGAGCTCTGATGGAACAAAGGTGTTTAAATCAACATGGTGTGGGCATATATACTCTCTTACAAAGTAGTTATTCTCAGCAAAGATAAAGATTCTGATTCCAGACTTACAAAACATAAGCAATCCATATTAAAGAGAGAGAGTTGTAAACAATCACTTTTACCCTATGGTTCACAAGAAGGAAGAGGGCACTTATCACCATATAGAAACACTAATGAAGGAATGCCTGGATTTCTCTGTCCCTGGAGAGGCTTGCCTCTCCTCTTAATTCCATTAGGAGCAGAGAATTCCTGACAGATCCAAAACAGCACACAGGCAGCCTCCTATTAAATGCTTCCTGACAGTCCCACAGGCCGCAACTAAAAGATCCTGCATGCCACAACGAAGATCCTGCATGCCACAAAATAAAGATACCCCCTTCTGCAGCTAAAGTTTCTGCATGCTACAACTAAAAGATCTCACATGTCACAATTAAAAAGCCCCACACACAGCTATAAATATCTCATATTCTGCCACTAAAAAAGACCTCACAAGTCCCAACTAAACTATCCCACATGTCACAATTAAAAAGATCTGTCATGCTGGAAAAAAAAAATCCAACATGCTGCAACAAAGATGCCACATACCACAACAAAGATTCCACACATCACAACTAAAAACACCCCATATGGCACAATGAAGATCTTTCCTGCCACAATGGAAGACTCCAGAGGCCTTGATAAAGATCCCAAATGCTACAAATAAAGATCCCACAGAAAAAAAAAAAAAAAAAAAAAAAAAATCCAACATGCTGCAACAAAGATCCCACATACCACAACAAAGATTCCACATATCACAACTAAAAACACCCCATATGGCACAATGAAGATCTTTCCTGCCACAATGGAAGACTCCAGAGGCCTTGATAAAGATCCCAAATGCTACAAATAAAGATCCCACAGGCCACAACAAAATCCCATATGCTGCAAAGAAAATCCTGCATTCAGCAACTAAAAATACCTCACATGATCCAACTAAAAGAATCCACATCCCAGAAGAAAGACCCCTCATGTTGCAACTAAAAGGATCCAGTAACCACAACTAAAGATCCTCCATGTCACAAATTAAAAGGTTCCGCAGGCTGTAACAAAGATCCTGCATGCCACAATTAAAAAGGTCTCACATAACACAACTAAATAGTTCTGTATGCTGTGACAAAAAATACTTCGCCTGCCCCAACTAAAAGAGCCCACATGCCACAAATAAAAAGACATCATGCATGCCACAAGATTCTACAGGCCACAATTAAAAAGATCCCACAGTCCACATCTAATGATCCCACATGCTGCAACAAGTATTCTACATGCCACAACAGAGATCCCACATACCACAGCAAAAAACGACCCCACATGGAACAAGGAAGATCCTACCTGCCACAAACAAAAAAAGCCCGAAAGCTGCAAGAAAGATCCAAATGCTAAGATCCCACATGCCTCAACACAATTCCACATGCTGAAAGAAGATCCTGCATTCTGCAACTAAAAATACCTCGCATGCTCCAACTAAACGAGGCTGTATGCCACAACAAAGATTCCACAGGCTACAGATAAAGATCCCATATGCTGAAATAAAATCTGAGAAGCTGCAATGAAGATCCTACATTCTGCAACTAAAATTACCTTAATTAAAAAGATCCCACAGTCCACATCTAATGATCCCACATGCTGCAACAAGTATTCTACCTGCCACAACAAAGATCACACACACCACAACTAAAAAGATCCTGCACGCCACAACTAGAAGACCCAATGTGCTGCAACTAAAAGATCCCACATTCTGCAACAAAGATCCCACATACCACAACAAAAAAGACCCCACATGGAACAATGAAGATCCTGCCTGCCACAAACAAAAAGAGCCTGAATGCCGCAAGAAAGATCCAAATGCTACAACTAAAGATCCCACATGCCTCAACAAAACTCCGCATGCTGAAAGAAGATCCTTCACTCTGCACCTAAAAATACCTCACATGCTCCAACCAAATGATGCTGTATGTCACAACAAAGATCCCACATGCTACAGATAAAGATCTCATATGCTGCAATAAAATCTGACAAACTGCAATGAAGATCCTACATTCTGCAATGAAAAATACCTCGCATGCTCCAACTAAAAGATCCCACATGCAGCAACAAAGATCTCACATAATAAAACTAAAAAGATCCCACATGGCACAGCCAAGATCCTGCCTGCTACAATTAAAAAGATCATGAATGCCGCAACAAAGATCCCACATGCCACAACAAAATCTGACATGTTGCAACAAAGATCTCACATTCTCCAACTAAAAATATCTTGCATGTTCCAACCAAATGATCCCACATGCCAGAATGAAAATAGAAAAAGACCTGAATGCTGCAATGAAGATCCCACATGCTACAGCTAAAGATCTCACATCCCGCAACAATCTTCCACATGCTGCAACAAAGATCCTGCATTCTGGAACTACAAATATCTCACATGCTCCGACTAGAAGATGATGCAAGCCACAACTAGAAGATCCCACAATCTGTACAAAGATCCCACATACCACCACTAAAGATCCTACCTGCACAACTAAAGATCCCACATGCTGCCACCAAATAGCCTACATGCCCCAACTAAAATATCCCACATGCTACAGATAAAAAGATCCTGCATGCTGCAACAAAGATTCTGCGTAGCACAAGTTAAAAGATCCCACGTACCAAGATCTCACATGTGGCAACTAAAAAACCTTGCATCTCCCAACTAAAATGTCCCACATGTCATAAGTAAAAAGCTGACTTGCATGCCACAACAAAGATCTTACATGCCACAACTAAAAAGATCCAGCAAGCCACAACTAAAAGACCCTGCATGCTGCCGCAAAGATCTCACATGCTGCAACTAAAGATCCCACATGCCTCAACAAAATCTGACATGTTGCAACAAAGATCTCACATTTTCCAGCTAAAAATATCTTGCATGTTCCAACCAAATGATCCCACATGCCAGAATGAAAATATTTCACATGCCACAACTAAGATCCCATCTACTGCAACAAATATTCCCAACACCACAACTAAAAGATCCCACATGCCACAACAAAGATCCCACATACCAAAACTAAAAGATCCCATATGCCACAACTCAAGATCCCGCATGCTGCAACAAAGATCCCATATACCGCAACTATAAATATTCCACAAGCTACAGTGAAGATTCTGCCTGCCACCATAAAAAGATCCTGTGTGCTGCAAAAAAGATCCCACGTACCACGGGTAAAGATGTCATGTGCTACAACAAAATCATATATGCTGTAATGAAGATCATGCATGTTGCAACTAAAAGGATCTTGCATTTCCCAACTGACAGATGCCACATGCTGTGACTAAAATATCCCACATGCCACAACTAATAGATTCTGCATGGTGCAACTAACATCCTACAAATATCCAACAAATATCCCAGTACCACAATTACAAGATCCTGCATGTTGCAACAAAGATCCTACATACCAAAACTAAAAGATTCTGTATGTAGCAACTAAAGATGCCCCATGCCACAACTAAACATCTTGCTTACTGCAACTAAAAGATCCCACGTCACAACTCAAAGTACCTATGTGACACAAAACAAATCCCACATATCGCAACAAATATCCCCATAACACAAGTAAAAGATCTCACAAGCTGCAACTAAAAATATTCCTCATTCTGCAACTAGAAGACCCTACATGTAACAACTAAAAGATCACATATGCTGTAACTAAAGGTGTACATGCAACTACAAAGATCCCACACACTACAAGTAAAAGATTCCCCATGCCACAACTAAAGATCCTGCATGCCACAACAAAATCCCACACACCAAAGCTAAAAGATCCCATAGGCCGCCACTAAACAACCCGCAAACATAAGCTAATCAGTTAAACACATATATTTTTAACTTTATTTATTTAAATTGGAGGCTAAACACTTTAGAATATTGTATTGGTTCTGCCACATATCAACATGTATCCGCCACAGGCGTACACCGGTTCCTCATCCTGAACCCCCCTCCCACCTTGCTCCCCATACCATCTCTCCGGGTCATCCCAGTGCACCAGCCCATTTATTTAAATTGGAGGCTAAACACTTTAGAATATTGTATTGGTTCTGCCACATATCAACATGTATCCGCCACAGGCGTACACCGGTTCCTCATCCTGAACCCCCCTCCCACCTTGCTCCCCATACCATCTCTCCGGGTCATCCCAGTGCACCAGCCCCAAGGATCCTGTGTCGAACCTGGACTGGTGATTCGTTTCATATATGATATTATACATGTTTCCATGACATTCCCCCAAATCATCCCACCTTCTCCCTCGCCCACAGAGTCCAAAACACTGTTCTGTACATCTGTGTCTCTTTTGCTGTCTCGCATACAGGGTCATCATTATCATCTTTCTAAAT
>SJYC01150564.1:0-18222 GCA_006408675.1 Madoqua kirkii
TGAATCTGGGAACCATTATTAAAGGTTGCTTATGATATAACTGAGGGCCCGAACTGGCTGAAAAGATGGGCACTAATTTATCATATGGGGGCAGGCAGTTACTTTGTGTCGACACTTGGAGCCGGGCATGTGAGGCTCCTAGAGACAGCAGCACTGTAGAGACAGGTGGGCTCACCAGGCCACCCCACCGAAGGAGCTGCTGCTCCCAGCCCGAGTTGCTGAGTGTGACATGCCCATACCTCGGTCTCTCTGGAGACCCAGGCTGGGTGGGAAGCAGAGGAAGAGAAACTCATGGGCTTTGAGGGCTAAAAAACTGTTTTGAAAGAAAACTCGGGAAAGCAATTTGCCTGCCCAAGCTTGTAGGCTTGGGCGGACAGCACCTTTCCAAGACCTTCTGAAATAAGGCTGCTTGCCATCCTTTGAAGAAAAAAAGAAAAGAAAAAGAAAAAAGTCTGCCCCTTGCTTAGAAGAAAGAAAGAAATGCTGTGTGTCCCAACAGTACCCTTTCTTTGGGAGTCTTGGACATAGCTCTTTTTTCAACTTGAATCTATTTCTTATAATTCTAGTTTTAAAATCCAGACCTTCATGAACAGTCTGTAAAACAGAAAGTGGCAGGAATTATTTTCTTTTGTTTGGAGGGAGTGGCAAGAAATGGGAGGAGAAAGGGACAACAGAGGATGAGATGGTTGGATGGCATCACTGATTTGATGGACATGAGTTTAGGCAAGCTCCAGGAGTTGGTGATGGACAGGCAAGGCTGGCGTGCTGCAGTCCATGGGGTTGCAAAGAGTCAGGCACGACTGAGGGACTGAACTGAACTGAAAACAACCTCCTAATAATAATGACAACAGCTGTGATTAAAGAAAGGCAATGGGTGGTGGAAAGTAGCAATGGCATTTTGAGCACCTGCTGTGTGAAAAAATCGCTCTGCTTTGCAGCTCATTGCAGATCCTTGCAAGACAGGTCTCACTGTCCCTGCTCTGAGCTGGAAGACGGAAGTCCGAGGTTGCCCAGCTGGCACTTGGTGAAGCCAGGATGCAGATCCTAGTCTAGGAAGAAATGAGAAAAACCTGTATAATGTAGTGAATTTTTCACTCTAAGATTAAATTGATCTCTCTTCAAACGGTTGTCCCTTATTCTGATATTTATATCCTTCCAGTATCTTTGGTAATAAGATGCACTATTCTTGTATTCATTTAGCCATGCCACATGGCTTATGAAATCTTAGTTCCCTGGCCAGGGATTGAACTTGGGCACTCAGCAGGGAGAACACAGAATCCTAAGTACTGGACCACCAGGAATTTCCTGATGCACTATCTTTCATAGCTGTGGAGACAGTAAATGTTGCCTACGTGAAAACTTGGTACTCTCTGCTTAAAGTCTTTATTTCCCAGGTTTGTGAAACTCCTAAGTCTGTTCAGTTTAGAGGGTGATGCTCTGCCAGGAACAATCCTGGCTACCATTTTCTCTGAGAAGCAGCCACTGTCCCCACTTCTGTGCTTTTCTGCCTTCCTTAGGTTTTTGCTTAGGGTGGTGGATTTGTCAGAGAGGGAGAGTGAGGAGGAGGAGAAATCAGGAAAAATGAGAAGTGACAACCCTGAGGGCAGCAGTGGGTTTCTAAGAAAAGATTGTAATCTGTTGAAAATTGCTGGAGAAGAGAGTGCGGTCCAAGTAGGCATATGCAAATTATATGCAAATCACACATGGCCCTCCTATTTTATAACCTGGATGTCCCCCTTGGGAAAATGCTAATGGAGACTAGTGGTGCCCGGCAAGCCTCCCTTGCTGATCTCCAGGAGGCTGGTCCTAATTAACAAGCATTTTCCTGGCAGTGTGAGGCTCCAATGATCTTAATTTTCATCCTCTTTCCCCCTCCCTCATCTTCATAGCCTGAGGCTGAGCTTCAGAGGGCTCTTCTAATTCAATGGCACATGTTGTAGGGAGCATGGCCAGAGTCCTGACCTGGAAAGTTCTAGAATCCTCAGGTAGACCATATTTTCTATAGGTTTCCTGGAGTCCCAGCCTAGTTGACTGACTGGGAGGGGAGGGGCTGCTTAAAGCATTGGCTGGCAGACTTGAGCATGCAGCAGAATGATGTGGAGTGCTTGTTTACGCATTGCTGGGCTCCACCCCAGGGTTCTAGATTCACAAGGTCTGGGATGGGCTGGAAAACTGGCATTTCTATTAAGTTCCCAGACCACAGAGCTAAACACCACTGGCCTAGGGTGACTCAAAATGTGGTCCCTGGATAACAGGTTGTTACCAGTCTGTCTAGAAATTAAGAATAAATATTTAGAAACTTTTCTTGAAATGTGATATTGCTATGAAACCTAAGCACATGATTTTTTTCTATTAATTTTTATTTTACTTCCCCAAATTATTGGTCTTTGATACTTTAAGAGTTAAAACAAACAAACAAACCAGCAAGTCTTTTGCCACAGATAGCCATTTGGGAACTCTGGCCAAGAGGGGCCAGGCACTCTAGGGCAGTCCTTGGTTGGCAGGAGAACTGGAGTGGCCATCCAGAAACTGAGGCTCTGGGCAGGCTGGGCACGCAGTGGACCAGCTCCAGAAGTGTTTGCCAGCGTGTTGGGGGTGGTGGGAGGCTGGGGGGAAGGACAGGGTGTTGGTTGTTATGGTAACTGGTGGGGTGGGGGAGAAAACTGGCTTATAATGGCTGAGGGCTGGGCATGGGCACCGCGGAGACTTGTCCTGTCCTCAATGCCAGTTGAACCCCTGTAGAAAAACAATGGGGAGGGTGGAGCTAAGCAGCTGGCCCCACTCCAGACCCCCTGCCCTCTCTTGGGGATGGGTGGACCCGGGGGCAGGGAGCGGGGTGGGGTCTGCACTGGTCAGAACCGGCTCAACCAGAGTGCCTTTGTTTGCACATGGTAACTACGTGTGTGTGTGTGTGTGTGTGTGTGTGTGCGCGTGTGTGCATGGCCTTTCACGGATGGCAACGATACATTGGTTGGTGCCTCATAGGTACCTCTTGCTTCAAGCAAAACCAGCATCCAAAAGCTTCAAAGTAGAAAAGGGGTAGTTTGGCGGAGGGTGATCAGGCTAATTTTTTTTTTTTTAAGATTAACTGTAGGAGACTCTGCTGCATAAAAAATTTTACCAAAAAGCATAGTCTCCACAAGGCGTCCAGGACAGCTGTTTGTGTAAAGTAAGGGATACCTGTTCTTACAGAGGAAGGTGGCAGAATCTAAAGGTGGGTACGACTTTAGATGGCCTTGTAAATTGCTTGGAAGGCTCTAACGGCATAAATGCCACCTTAATAAGTAGTTGCAGCTCCATGAGATCTGGCCTGAGTCTGGGACTTGGCAGCCTGTTTCATCCTTGCCCATCATCAGCCCCCTAGCCTGGGGCCGGTCCTTTTCAGCCAGGAGAGAAAGTTTTGTGATTCCGGCCTGCTGCCTTTGTAGATAGTGTTTGACATTTTATGGTGACAGTGTGAGAAGTAATTAGTTGTCTTGTGCCTTTGGGCGTCCAAGGAGGCCACAGGCTCTCCAGGCTCAGAGTCATAGAGTGAGGAGCCTGAAAGGGGCTTAGCATTCATCAACCCCTCATTTTATAGGGTGGAAACTGAGGCCCTGGAGGCCCCGAAGCCGCCCCAAGTGGAGCTTGTGTTAAGGCAGGCAGTGGGCCTATTGTTGGAGGCTTACCATGTAATTAATGGGGTTTGGAGCAATTACAGGGACAGTAAAGCCCCTCGTTTGTTTCTTGTGCCAGGCCTGAGATTCCTTAGGAGGGTGGAGCAGGAGGGTGGAGGGAAGGTGGTAAGAAGGTGGCAGATAGTTGGCAGATCAGCTCTTGCCAGGCCTGCTCCGTGGAACCCGCTGGCTTCAGTTTTGATACTGTGCACCTCGGAGGATTCCGGGCCACTGTGCAGATCAGCCCAAGGTGCCCCACCCAGTTTTTCTCTGGGGCTAATTCTTGCTGGCTTTTAATGTTAGGCTGTAAGGAGCCTGCTTTTCTATTTCTTTTCTTTTTTTTCAAGTGAACACCAAGTAGGAAATCATGAAAGTTGGCATCATTCTAGGGTGGAGGTTCCTGCACCTTCCTGGACAGTTGTTGAGGCAGAGCTGGAAGTCACTGACTGGGGAGGGGAGTGGGGACCTGGGGTGATGAGAAGATCAGCGCAGCCGAACGCTTGCAGCTCTGTGGGACTCCATGTCAGGCCCCTCAGAGCACCCATTCATTCAACAAGTGTTTTCAGTTCAGCCGCTCAGTCGTGTCCGACTCTTTGAGACCCCGTGAATCGCAGCACGCCAGGCCTCCCTGTCTATCACCAACTCCCGGAATTCACTCAGACTCACGTCCATCGAGTCAGTGATGCCATCCAGCCATCTCGTCCTCTGTCGTCCCCTTCTCCTCCTGCCCCCAATCTGAGCATCTATTATTTCCCAGGCACTGTGCTAACTGGTGAGACAAAAAGTGCTGGCAATGTGTGGTGGTGAAGGCTGCCCAGCGGTATGCCTGCACTTAATGACACTTGAATACTTGAGTGGGAAATTTCACATTGTGTGTATTTTACAATGATAAGGATAAAAGAGAGGGAGAGAGCAAAATAGGATAAGGTCTCTGATTCCTGGAGGTTGCTGGTCCTCTGCAAACTCCCCCTGACATGACCTGGAGCCTAAAGAGTGGGGGTTAATGGCCACCCATGGTAGGGGTCAGTGGGAGACCCTGGGAGGCCAGAGTGCCCAGGACAGGCTGAAGAGGGGGCCGTCTTGCAGGAATCACCCACCGGCATGCCCACTAAAGGAACTGTCTGTGCAGGAGAGGATGCTGTCTTTAAATAAATTTCTTGTGAAACATGTTTTTGTGATATCTTCCCCACGGGGACAGCGCTCAAACTTGGCTTTCTGTTGGAACTCCTGTTTGTTCACAGAAATTTTAAGTGGTGAAAACCTTGGCGCTGCACCCATGCTGACACCCCGGAGCTCAGCTTCTAGTTTTGTTCTTTCTGGAATGTGATCCTGAGAGTTTCAAAAACGTGGCTGGCGTGGGGACTCCACAGCATCATGGTTTTCTTATTGCTTCCTGTGGATTGGCCGTTCACGCCTGTGCCACCGTGCTGGGAGCCTGGACCGGTGACCTCTGGGCCTCAGTTTCTCTGTCTTAGGAGGCTGTGAGCACTTGTGATGGGGGGCGTGGCCTGGCCTGCGGTCCCTCTTGTAACTCACTTCGTGTGTCACCACTCATTTGAGTGTTAGCTCCTCCTGGCTTCCAATGAAACACGCGATATGGTTTGACATTTCCCGCATGTCAGTGTTCTCCTCACTCGCATCACCAGGAGCGCGGCACCGCCTCTTCCTCTGCTCGTCCTGTCTCTTATGGTGCCAGGCACACGGCTGGTGCCCTGCAGACATTCAGTTGATTGAGCAGTCTGTCTGTAAAGCCACTGTCTGACGGGTATTTCCGAGGATAACCTTTTTAATTTGCCCACAGAGCCACCCCACTCCCATCCTCTGAGCCAGGAGCATTCGGGGCGGGTCTGTCCTGCTTGAATCCAAGATTCCCCAGTAGGTCTTTTACAGTTTCGTTTTGGAACCGTATGCTCCGGCCTCTTCAGATGGTCTCAGGCAGTGATGGCCAGGTCACCCAGCAACAGCCATTCAGATAATTACACGAGTTTCAAATTGTTCACCACTTTACGTCCTCAAAGCAATTTCAGAATCAATTTGAGGTTTGACAGGGAGCCTTGCAGCCCCGGGATGGTGCATGGGCCCTGCTTAGCGCTTGTTATCATTCCAGCGGCAGGATCCAAGCACCTGGGGAGCAGGCCGCTGTCCTCTCTTGAAACTCGGGGAAGAAAAATCAATCAATCAATCAAGACGCACACCTAATTAAAGGTAACAAAGGCTCTGGGCTCTTTCTCCCTCCCCACACTGTCAGGCCTACAGAGTGCCAGAAGGAAAACCAGCCTTGTCTCAAACAGGATTCAAATGAAGTCCCAGTGTCAGAAATCAAATCTAGCAAGACTATCTTTTTTTAACAACAGGTCCCTACCCCATGCTGAAGTGGAGAACCCTTTCCGAGGTGCAGCCTTAACATGGGTCTAGATAGCTTCTCAGCTCTCAGTAGAATAAGGACCCCAGGCTGCCCCTGTTTTGTGAGCAAGGCAACCTAGCCCCTCGTGCGCTGGAGAACAGTAGGAGAGGCAGCCTGGCGTGTCCTTTGTGCCCGCAGGCCTTGCACACAGTGGCTGCAGAGCCTGGGTTCCTTCCTGGCTCTGCGACTCAGCACTCCAACCCCCACCCTGGCTGGGGAACCCAAAGCTAGTTGTCCCAAGATCTTCATCTGCAAAACCGGAGCAGTCATAGCTCCCATCTCCGGAATCGTGGAAGGATTACACAAGTTACTCTGTGTGAAAACAATACCTGGCCCAGACTAAGGTCTTGTTATTCTTATCACAGAACCATTTCCCTAACCAGCAACCTGTAAAGCTATTCTTTACTTTGCAAGGAGCAAGATTTATTTTTGTTCACTTTGCAGTGGGAAGATAGAGGCCCAGAGGTGAATAAACCCAGGTTACAAAGCGAAGTGGATGTGGAGAGAGCCTGAGACTGAGGCCCGGTCACCCCCTCCTCCCAGTCTCTCTGGGGTCTAATTTCCAGCCTTCTGGGAGCCTTACTGAGACCTTTCACCCCAATCTCTAGTCTCATGGCCAATATAAACTCAAAACGTCAGCCCTGTGCTGTATTTTGTATTTTAACTTCTTATGCAGGAGGAATGAACTTGCAGAATTTCAGGAATTTCTCTTGGGTCAGCCAGATATTTGGGGAGGGCCCTGCTGTCACAGCTATTTGTAAGGCCTCCCCAGACAGCCATTTTGCTTTTCTGCATTTCTTTTCCTTAGTGATGCTAAGGCCCATTTGACTTCACATTCCAAGATGTCTGGCTCTAGGTGCGTGATCACACCATTGTGATTATCTTGGTCATGAAGATCTTTTTTGTACAGTTTTTCTGTATATTCTTGCCCCCTCTTAATATCTTCTGCTTC
Source organism: Madoqua kirkii (assembly GCA_006408675.1). Lineage (NCBI taxonomy): Eukaryota > Metazoa > Chordata > Mammalia > Artiodactyla > Bovidae > Madoqua > Madoqua kirkii. Next base: position 7,013 of record SJYC01150564.1, read on the forward strand.
TGTTAGGTCCAGACCATCTCTGTCCTTTATCGAGCCCATCTTTGCATGAAAAGTTCCCTTGGTGTCTCTAATTTTCTTGAAGAGATCCCTAGTCTTTCCCATTCTGTTCTTTTCCTCTATTTCTTTGTATTGATCACTGAGGAAGGCATTCTTATCTCTTCTTGCTATTCTTTGGAACTCTGCATTCAGATGCATGTATCTTTCCTTTTCTCCTTTGCTTTTCGATTTTCTTCTTTTCACAGCTATTTGTAAGGCCTCCTCAAATAGCCATTTTGCTTTTTTGCATTTCTTTTCCATGGGGATGGTCTTGATCCCTGTCTCCTGTACAATGTCACGAACCTCATTCCATAGTTTATCAGGCATTCTATCTATCAGATCTAGTCCTTTAAATCTATTTCTTACTGCTACTGTATAATCATAAGGGATTTGATTTAGGTCATACCTGAATGGTCTAGTGGTTTTCCCTACTTTCTTCAATTTAAGTCTGAATTTGGCAATAAAGAGTTCATGATCTGAGCCACAGTCAGCTCCTGGTCTTGTTTTTGTTGACTGTATAGAGCTTCTCCATCTTTGGCTGCAAAGAACATAATCAATGTGATTTCGGTGTTGACCATCTGGTGATGTCCATGTGTAGTCTCCTCTTATGTTGTTGGAAGACAGTGTTTGCTATGACTAGTGCATTTTCTTGGCAAACTCTATTATCTTTGCCCTGCTTCATTCTGTATTCCAAGGCCAAATTTGCTTGTTACTCCAGGTGTTTCTTGACTTCCTTCTTGTGCATTCCAGTCCCCTATAATGAAAAGGACATCTTTTTTGGGTGTTAGTTATAAAAGGTCTTGTAGGTCTTCAGAGAACTGTTCAACTTCAGCTTTTCAGCGTTACTGGTTGGAGCATAGACTTGGATTACCATGCAGTATGATTTATGATTTTGCCCAGAATTTCAAGGTTAAGAAATGCTTTTTAAAAGCTAAATAATAATTTGTGAGGAACTCATTTGCAATCTTCTTACTTTATGGCCTGCACCATACCATCCAAAAATGGGATGGTCAAATGTGATTAGATGGAATTTTCAACTGGAGTGTTCCAGATTGGCAATAGATCATCGCATCCTTTCACATTTGAGAAAACTGGCTTGTCCATGGTTGGGAGAATCAATAATAGAATCAAGAACAAACTCTACTTCAAACTGATCAATTATTTAAACTTGGAAACATTGTTCTAATATGTTAAAATACATCTGAAGGTATTCTTTGAATGTAAAAACTTTCCTGCCTTTCTGACAAATATATTATTTAATCTTCAGTGACTAAAATATAGTTATATGCATACATCTGTACCTTTTTTCACTGCTTACATATAGGGAGAGTTTTTATTTCTCCTTGTGAATGGGTCCTCACTTCCTCCCCACTCCCCACAAATATGTAGGAATATATTAAGTATTAATTTTAAATGATGAAATAATATATCCAGTAAACATCTGAGTGACATAACCTGATAACTGGTAAGACATAATACAAGGTATTGCTCTATTTAGACAAAAGAAGTGTAACACAATCTCTACCTGCTGAAGAATTGATGCTTTTGAACTGTGGTGTTGGAGAAGACTCTTGAGAGTCCCTTGGACTGCAAGGAGATCCAACCAGTCCATTCTGAAGGAGATCAGCCCTGGGATTTCTTTGGAGAGACTGATGCTAAAGCTGAAACTCCAGTACTTTGGCCACCTCATGCGAAGAGTTGACTCACTGGAAAAGACTTCTCTATTTAGACAAAAGAAGTGTAACACAATCTCTACCTGCTGAAGAATTGATGCTTTTGAACTGTGGTGTTGGAGAAGACTCTTGAGAGTCCCTTGGACTGCAAGGAGATCCAACCAGTCCATTCTGAAGGAGATCAGCCCTGGGATTTCTTTGAAAGGAATGATGCTAAAGCTGAAACTCCAGTACTTTGGCCACCTCATGCGAAGAGTTGGCTCACTGGAAAAGATTTTGATGCTGGGAGGGATTAGGGGCAGGAGGAGAAGGGGACGACAGAGGATGGGATGGCTGGATGGCATCACTGACACGATGGACATGAGTCTGAGTGAATTCCAGGAGTTAGTGATGGACAGGGAGGCCTGGAGTGCTGCGATTCATGGGTTCGCAAAGAGTCGGACACGACTGAGCTGAACTGAAGATGTCATAATCTCCTGTCTATTATAACAGCAACATAATACTGAATAGTCATTCATTTCTTTCTAATAAAATGTTATATGAAACAAATGCTTCAAGATCATTTAATAATAATTTCCAAATAGGCTGGCATAAAAACTAAAGGAGAAACAACATACCTACCTCATCATAAGGCAGTGGTAAATGTTTTATTACCTCTGGTGTCCACCAGTAAGTGTAACTAATAAAAAAAAAAAAGGATTAAAATGGGCCTAATGTAAATGTTGGTTTTCTATAATTCACTGAATAAAATGTGTTATCTAGACAAACGAACTATGGTAGGGGGCGGTTAGTACTGTGATAACAGGAAAGGCTCCTAAAGTTTTGCTTGAGACTGAAGTTATGCTTTAGAGCAGTGCTTCTCAAAGGCAGCATACACATGAATCACTTGAAAATCCCGTTAAAAGGCAGATTCTGATTCAGTAGGTGGGGCCTGAGATTCTGCAGTTAAGACAAGCTCCTGGTGATATCAAAGGGGCTGGTCCTCAGACTACTTTTTGAATAGCAAGGCTTTAAAGCATGTGGGAAAAAAAAACCAAAACAACAGAAAAGGGATAAGTCTGCTGCTTACAAAGAATTCATTTAGTCTTTTACCATTTATTAAGCACAAACACTGTTCCATGCTTTAGAAATGCCATGTTGAAAATAAAGAGAAAGTAGAGCTACAGTATTGTTCCTATCTTCACCACCACAGTTTCACGCTGGAAAGAGAAATACACAAGATAAGAGGGAACTGTGCACAGCCCAAGAGGCGGAAGGGGATAGCACAGCATCGCTGGGAGCACTCAGGTGTCCTCGTAGAGCTGCGCTCAACACTCTTAAGAGCAGAACTGACACTGGAAATGGGCAAATGCGGTCCTGATGTTCAAAAGCGAGAGGATGAAAGACTCCAAAAACTATACAGCAATGAGTGTGATGTCAATGCAGGCAAGATAACAAATCAAGTATTTACTAAAGATGGGAGTAACCTAAGATGACCAGTGACTTCTATGAATCCACATCTCTTCATAAAAACAAGCCATACCAGGCTATTCTCATTTCCTTCTCTAAAAAAAATCAGATTATCAGATCAAAGGAATAAAAAAAACATGGGCTAACTCATTTAAGAGGGTGTAAGACTCTGATGCTGGGAGGGATTAGGGGCAGGAGGAGAAGGAGACGACAGAGGATGAGATGGCTGGATGGCATCACTGACTCGATGGACGTGAGTCTCAGTGAACTGTGGGAGATGGTGATGGACAGGGATGCCTGCCGTGCTGCAATTCATGGGGTCACGAAGAGTCGGACACGACTGAGCGACTTCACTTTCACTTTTCACTTCCATGCATTGGAGAAGGAAATGGCAACCCACTCCAGTGTTCTTGCCTGGAGAATCCCGGGGACAGGGGAGCCTGGTGGGCTGCCGTCTATGGGGTCACACAGAGTTGGACACGACTGAAGCGACTTAGCAGCAGCAGCAGCAGCAGCATGTGTGTTAGAGAAAGAACTCACCCACGAGCAAGCACAGCATAAATTCTAATGATGACAGATAGAACTGGCAGAGGAGGAAAGCAGAGAATGTATCGGTGCACATATAAATAAATTACTAAAAAACGGTTACTTAGAAGAAAACATTATAAAGAACATGTTTTAACTCAGAATGCACCATGTGGAGAAAAAGAATTAAGAGCAAATTAAGAGATCAGGCCATAAATTTTTTAAAAATATTACTAAACTGTATCCTTATGCAACATAAAGCTTAATACTTTTCAAGAAAGCTAGAGTCATCAAGACAGTATTGTAGTGGCACAAAAATGGAAATATAGACCAGTGGAACAAGATAGAAAGCCCAGAAATAAACCCACACACCTATGGGCACCTTATCTTGAACAATAGAGGCAAGCAATGGGAAAGAGACAGTCTCTTCAATAAGTGGTGCCTGGAGAACTGGACAGCTATGTTAAAAGAATGAAATTAGAACACTTCCTAATACCATACACAAAGATAAACTCAAAATGCATTAAAGACCTAAATGTAAGACCAGAAATTATAAAACTCTTGGAGGAGAACATAGGCAGAACACTGTATAACATAAATAACAGCAAGATCCTCTATGACTCACTTCCCAGAGAAATGGAAATAAAAATAAATAGGTGGGACCTAATTTAAAAGCTTTTGCACTGCAAAGGAAACTATAAACAAGGTGAAAAGACAACCTTCAGAATGTAAGAAAATAACAGCAACTGAAACAACTGACAAATGATTAATTTCCAAAATATACAAACAGCTCATAAAACTCAATACCAAAAAAACAGCCCTATCAAAAAGTGGGCAACTACGGAAGATGGTATGGAGATTCCTTAAAAAACTAGGAATAAAACCACCATATGACCCAGCAATCCCACTACTGGGCATATACCCTGAGGAAATCAAAATTGAAAAAGACACAAACACCCCAGTGTTCACTGCAGCACACTCACGATAACTAGAACATGGAAGCAACCTACATGTCCATTGACAGATCAATGGATAAAGGAGCTCTGGTACATATATACAATGGATTACTCAGCTATAAAAAGGAATGCATTTGAGTCAGTTCTAATCAGGTGGGTGAACCTAGAGTCTATGATACAGGGTGAAGTAAGTCAGAAAGAAAAGATAAATATTGTAACCCACTCCAGTACTCTTGCCTGGAAAATCCCATGGACCAAGGAGCCTGGTGGGCTGCAGTCCATGGGATCGCAAAGAGTTGGACACGACTGAGCGACTTCACTTTCACTTTTCACTTTCATGCACTGGAGAAGGAAATGGCAACCCACTCCAGTGTTCTTGCCTGGAGAATCCCAGGGACGGGGGAGCCTGGTGGGCTGCCATCTATGGGGTTGCAGAGAGTCGGACATGACTGAAGTGACTTAGCAGCAGCAGCCGCAATGCATATATATGGAATCTAGAAAGATGGTACTGATGAGTTTATTTGCAGGTCAGCAATGGAGAAACAGACATAGAAAACAAACTTACGGACATGGCTTGGCGGGGAGGAAGAACAGGGTGAGATGTATGGAGAGAGGAACATGGAAACTTACATTACCATATGTAAAATAGATAGTCAGTTTTGCTGTATGACTCAGGTAACTCAAATAGGGACTCAGTATCAGCCTAGAGGGGTGGAATGGGGAGAGAATGGGAGGGAGGTTCAAGAAGGAGGGGACATAGGTATACCTATGGCTGATTCATGTTGATATTTGGCAGAAAACAGCAAAATTCTGTAAAGTAATTTCCTTCAATTAAAAAATAATTTAAAAAAAAAAGTGTGCAAAAGACTTAAACAGACATTTCTCCAAAGAAGATACACAGATGACTAATGTGCTAAGTCACTTCAGTTGTGTCCAACTCTTTGTGACCCTGTGGACTGTAGGCTGCCAGGCTCACCTGTCCATGTGATTCTCTAGGCAAGAATACTGGAGTGGGTTGCCATGCCCTTCTCCAGGGAATCTTCCTAACCCAGGGACTGAATCCGTGTCTCTTAGATGACTAATAAACACATGAAAAGATGCTCAACATTGCTCATTATTCAGTTCAGTTCAGTCGTTCAGTCGTGTCCGACTCTGTGACTCCATGAATCGCAGCACGCCAGGCCTCCCTGTCCATCACCAACTCCCAGAATTCACTCAGACTCACGTCCATCGAGTCAGTGATGCCATCCAACCATCTCATCCTCTGTCGTACCCTTCTTAATGCAAATCAAACTGCAATGAGATGTCACCTCACACCAGTCAGAATGGCCATCATCAAAAATCCACAAACAATAAATACTGGAGAGAGTATGAAGAAAAGGGAACTCTCGTATACTGTTGGTGGGAATGCAGACTGATACAACCCCTATGGAAGACAGCACAGAGATTCCTTTAAAAATAAGAAATAAAACTACAATATGACCCAGCATACTATATGATACCCATTACTAGGCATATACCCTGAGGAACCCAAAATTGAAAAATATACATGTACCCCAATGTTCATTGCAGCACTATTTACAATAGCTAGGACATGGAAGCAACCTAGATGTCCATCAACAGATGAATGGATAAGGAATTTGTGGTACACAGATACAGTGGAATGTTAGCCATAAAAAGGAATGCATTTCAGTCAGTTCTAATGAAGTGGATGAAGCTAGAACGTATTATATAGAGTGAAGTGAGAAAAACAAATATTGTATGTTAACACCTATGTATGGAATCTAGGAAGATGGTACTGATGAACCTACTTGCAGAGCAGCCATAGAAGAAAAGCTTTATGGACACAGGCTGTCGGGAGGAAGGAGAGGCTGGGATGAATGGAGAGCTTGGCATGGAAACATAGACACTACTGCCATTTGTAAAGCAGATGACTAATGGGAATTTGCCATATGATCCAGGGAGCTCAAACCAGGACTCTGTGGCAACTTCGAGGCGTGGGAAGGAGTGGGAGTTTCAAGGAGGGTTCAAGAGGGAGGAGACATATGTATACCTATGGCCGATTCATGTTGACGTATGGCACAAATCAGCACAATATTGTAAAGAAGTTATCTTTCAATTAAAAGTAAATAATTTTTTTTTAAAGTCCAGCTCTTCTAAGTGGGTCTCAGAAGGAAAGAAGCCCAAAGAAATACTTGCTCTGGGGAAGCTGGGCTGAGATAGATGGAGGAGGAGAGCATCTGAGAGGACTGAGCCCAGGACTGGGAGGCATCACCTCCCCAACCAGCACAGTCACCCAGGGGAAGAGCTCCTGTGCCGGGACAGATATCTGTTTCTGGACCAGGTATCAGAGGACAGGTGATGGCAGGAGGGTGCCACTTCCGCCTTCGCATAAACACCTAGTAAGTCAGCTTTTCTCTTTTTTCACTCTCCAGTATTAAGAGTGTTCAATTCCACTGGCTCACATAGAAAGGTTAGAAAGATTTTAAAAGGCTCTTTAACTTCACTAGTAAACTTGGGAACTCTCTGAAATAACATATATGGATCTGAGCAAAGCAACTGATATATGTGAACAAGACAGAGACATGTGGGCAGGATAATAGGACAGTCAGGTGTTGACAGCATGGTTAGTTACAGCTGTTGAAATGATTCCAACCAAAAATCACATAACAGTGTTAAGGTAGAAGGAGTTGTTGGGTGGTATCCCACAGGGCTCTGCCATCTACCCTATTCTGTTTAAGAACTCACCCCATTTCAACAAGGACTTACATTAGGATCAAGAGAGCCAACTGATTAATTCTGAAGAAGCTACAAAGCTAGAGGAAATAGCTAATAAATAGGATACGTGTTTATGTATTTTTTCTGGAAGCAGGCAAAGCATATACAGGCAAGACAAGATGGCAGAGATAAGGCATGACAATCAGTTCAGTTGCTCAGTCATGTCTGACTCTTTGTGACCCCACGAATCGCAGCACGCCAGGACTCCCTGTCCATCACCATCTCCCAGAGTTCCCTCAGACTCACATCCATCAAGTCGGTGATGCCATCCAGCCATCTCATCCTCTGTCGTCCCCTTCTCCTCCTGCCCCTAATCCCTCCCAGCATCAGAGTCTTTTCCAATGAGTCAGCACTTCATATGAGTTGGCCAAAGTATTGGAGTTTCAGCTTTACCATCATTCTTTCCAAAGAACACTCAGGGCTGATCTTCAGAATGAACTGGTTGGATCTCCTTGCAGTCCAAGGGACTCTCAAGAGTCTACTCCAACACCACAATTCAAAAGCATCAATTCTTTGGTGCTCAGCCTTCTTCACAGTCCAACTCTCACATCCATACATGACCACAGGAAAAACCATAGCCTTGACTAGACAGACCTTTGTTGACAAAGTAATGTCTCTGCTTTTGAATATGCTATCTAGGTTGGTCATAACTTTTCTTCCAAGGAGTAAGCGTCTTCTAATTTCATGGCTACAGTCACCATCTGCAGAGATTCTGGAGCCCCCAAAAATAAAGTCTGACACTGTTTCCACTGTTTCCCCATCTATTTCCCATGAAGTGACGGGACCAGATGCCATGATCTTTGTTTCTGAATGTTGAGCTTTAAGCCAACTTTTTCACTCTCCTCTTTCACTTTCATCAAGAGGCTCTTGAGTTCCTCTTCACTTTCTGCCATAAGGGTGATAGAGCATGTTAAGAAGACTGAGAAGTTCCAGTGGATAGGAAGCCCAAAGAATTAACATTACAATAGCATTGCTGCCAACAGTCAATGTAACTTTGTACTTCATGATTAAAAAAAAAAAAAAAACCAGATTACCCAGGACAAGGGAAATGATGGTACCAATGGTCCCACAACACTTGCCACAAATTAGACCAAAGTTGGACTACTATTGGACCCAGGTTTGAATTCCACAGTTTAAAAAGATCACTGACATAAACTGGAATACAGAGGAAAGCTTCTGACTGCTAAACAGACTTAAAACCACAGTACAGGAGAAACAGTTAAGAAAGTGGAACTATTTAACCTGGAGAAGAAGAGACTTTGAGAATATGTGAACCTGTCTTCAAATATTTAAAAGACCATCAAGTGAATGAGAAAACGGTGTTCTTAAGGTCTCAGGGGGTTAAACTAAGATTAGTAGGTAAAGTTACAGACAAACAGATCTCAGCATGATATGAGAAAGAATGATGAGAGTGAACTGTCCCCAAACAACTACCTCTCAACCTGACAGGTGCTTGTTGACAAACCAAAGCCAGTCAAGCACAGTACAGCTGAGCCCCACCTGGGAAGACACAGAGGGAACTCATAGATCAGACAGAAGATAGTGCCAGGAAATCTCCCAACTTCAGTCAAAGAGACAGTTAATGTATAGTGCCTAAAAATACCCTGGTGACTTTATCAACATTGATTCAAAAATGGCATCTAAGATGATATATGACATATTACCCTATTTCAGACTTCCCTGGTGGCTCAGATGGTAAAGCATCTGACTACAATGCAGGAGACCCAGGTTCGATCCCTGGGTTGGGAAGATCCTCTGGAGGAGGAAATGGCAACCCACTCCAGTACTATTCAGAACAAAGCTTCAATCAGCAGTTTTGAACAGATTCATAAACATGGGATTTTGAGTCACAAAAGTAGCTATCTAGAGAGAACTGGTTTGGATGAATTCCAGGTAAAGTTAGTTTATCCCCTCTTCTCTTATCATTTTATAAAAATACTGTTTCAGAATAAATCATTGGTAAACAGTGTAAAATACAGATGGTCACAAAGTTTGGAAACACAGACAAATACATAATAAAGTGTTCACTAATAGTATGTTATAAAATAGATCTTAACCATCTGAATAACCATGATGGTATGGTCACTCACCTAGAGCCAGACATCACAGCATGTGAAGTTAAGTGGGCCTTAGGAAACATTACTATGGACAAAGCTAGCAGAGGTGATGGAATTCCAGCTGAGTTATATCAAATCTTAAAAGATGATGCTGTGAAAGTGCTGCACTCAACATGCCAGCAAATATGGAAAACTAAGCAATGGTCACAAGACTGGTAAAGGTTAGTTTTCATTCTAATCTCACAGAAGGGCAATGCCAGAGACTGCACAAATTGCTGTATAACTGGATTCATTTCCCATGGTAGCAAGGTAATGTTCAAATCCTTCAAGTGAGGCTTCAATAGTATGTGAACCAACAACTTCCAGACATACAAGCTGGATTTAGAAAAGACTGAGGAACCAGAGATCAAATTGCCAACATCTGTGGGATCATACAAAAAGCAAGAGAATTCCAGAAAAATACTACTTCTGCTTTGACTGTGTGGATGACAACAAACTGGAAAATTCTTAAAGAGGTGGGAAAACCAAATCACCTTTCCTACCTCCTGAGAAACCTGTGTGCAGGTCAAAAGGCAACAGTTAGAATGGGATATGGAACAATGAACTGGTTCAAAATTGGGAAAGGAGTTCATCAAGGCTGTATATTGTCACGCTGCTCATTTAACTTGTATACAGAGTACAGCATGTGAAATGCTGGACTGGATGAATCACAAGCTGCAATCAAGATTTCTGGGAGAAATACCAACAACCTCAGATATGCAGATGATACCACCCTAATGGCAGAGAGTGAAGAGGAACTCAAGAGCCTCTTGATGAAGGTGAAAGAGGAGAGTGAAAAGGCTAGCTTAAAACTCAACATTCAAAAAACTAAGATCATGGCATCTGGTCCCATCCCATCACTTCACGGCAAATAGATGGGGAGAAAATAGAAACAGTGGCAGAGTCTATTTTCCTGAGCTCCAAAATCACTACAATGACTGCTCGCTCCTTGGAATAAAGCTATGACAAACCTAGTCAGTGTATTAAAAAGCAGAGACATCACTTTGCCGACTAAAGTCTGTATTGTCAAAGCTGTGTTTTTCTTTTTTTCCAGTAGTCATGTACAGATGTGAGAACTGGACCATAAAGAAGGCTGAGCACTGAAGAACTGATGTTTTTGAACTGTGGTGCTGGAGAAGGTTCTTGAGAGTCCCTTGGACAGCAAAGAGATTAAACCAGCCAATCCTAAAGGCATTCAACCCTGAATATTCATTGGAAGGACTGATACTGAAGCTCCAATACCTTGGCTACCTGATGCAAAGAGCCGACTCACTGGAAAAGACCCTGATTCTGGGAAAGATTGAGGGCAAGAAGAGCAGGGACAACAGAGGATAAGATGGTTGGATGGCATCATGACTCAATGGACATGAATTTGAGTAAACTCTGGGAGAGATAGTGAAGGGCAAGAAGCCTGGTGTGCTGCAGTCTATGGGATCACAAAGAGCAACACACGATTTAGGGAATGAACAACCAAAAATAAGTGATAAAATAATATCATCTAAGTTTCCAGACTTAATGGTCATTCTGTATGATTTTTAACAAATATTACAACTAAGAAATGTAGTCGTTTTAAAGAACAATAACAATACTAATATCTATTGGACTACTATGTGCTAAGGATTTATATGATCTCATCTGATTCTCAGAAAAACCTACAGGTCAGATACTATCACTATCTCTATTTTACTGATGTGGAA
>SJYC01150565.1:0-21171 GCA_006408675.1 Madoqua kirkii
AAAAAAAAAAAAAAAACAGATTACCCAGGACAAGGGAAATGATGGTACCAATGGTCCCACAACACTTGCCACAAATTAGACCAAAGTTGGACTACTATTGGACCCAGGTTTGAATTCCACAGTTTAAAAAGATCACTGACATAAACTGGAATACAGAGGAAAGCTTCTGACTGCTAAACAGACTTAAAACCACAGTACAGGAGAAACAGTTAAGAAAGTGGAACTATTTAACCTGGAGAAGAAGAGACTTTGAGAATATGTGAACCTGTCTTCAAATATTTAAAAGACCATCAAGTGAATGAGAAAACGGTGTTCTTAAGGTCTCAGGGGGTTAAACTAAGATTAGTAGGTAAAGTTACAGACAAACAGATCTCAGCATGATATGAGAAAGAATGATGAGAGTGAACTGTCCCCAAACAACTACCTCTCAACCTGACAGGTGCTTGTTGACAAACCAAAGCCAGTCAAGCACAGTACAGCTGAGCCCCACCTGGGAAGACACAGAGGGAACTCATAGATCAGACAGAAGATAGTGCCAGGAAATCTCCCAACTTCAGTCAAAGAGACAGTTAATGTATAGTGCCTAAAAATACCCTGGTGACTTTATCAACATTGATTCAAAAATGGCATCTAAGATGATATATGACATATTACCCTATTTCAGACTTCCCTGGTGGCTCAGATGGTAAAGCATCTGACTACAATGCAGGAGACCCAGGTTCGATCCCTGGGTTGGGAAGATCCTCTGGAGGAGGAAATGGCAACCCACTCCAGTACTATTCAGAACAAAGCTTCAATCAGCAGTTTTGAACAGATTCATAAACATGGGATTTTGAGTCACAAAAGTAGCTATCTAGAGAGAACTGGTTTGGATGAATTCCAGGTAAAGTTAGTTTATCCCCTCTTCTCTTATCATTTTATAAAAATACTGTTTCAGAATAAATCATTGGTAAACAGTGTAAAATACAGATGGTCACAAAGTTTGGAAACACAGACAAATACATAATAAAGTGTTCACTAATAGTATGTTATAAAATAGATCTTAACCATCTGAATAACCATGATGGTATGGTCACTCACCTAGAGCCAGACATCACAGCATGTGAAGTTAAGTGGGCCTTAGGAAACATTACTATGGACAAAGCTAGCAGAGGTGATGGAATTCCAGCTGAGTTATATCAAATCTTAAAAGATGATGCTGTGAAAGTGCTGCACTCAACATGCCAGCAAATATGGAAAACTAAGCAATGGTCACAAGACTGGTAAAGGTTAGTTTTCATTCTAATCTCACAGAAGGGCAATGCCAGAGACTGCACAAATTGCTGTATAACTGGATTCATTTCCCATGGTAGCAAGGTAATGTTCAAATCCTTCAAGTGAGGCTTCAATAGTATGTGAACCAACAACTTCCAGACATACAAGCTGGATTTAGAAAAGACTGAGGAACCAGAGATCAAATTGCCAACATCTGTGGGATCATACAAAAAGCAAGAGAATTCCAGAAAAACACTACTTCTGCTTTGACCGTGTGGATGACAACAAACTGGAAAATTCTTAAAGAGGTGGGAAAACCAAATCACCTTTCCTACCTCCTGAGAAACCTGTGTGCAGGTCAAAAGGCAACAGTTAGAATGGGATATGGAACAATGAACTGGTTCAAAATTGGGAAAGGAGTTCATCAAGGCTGTATATTGTCACGCTGCTCATTTAACTTGTATACAGAGTACAGCATGTGAAATGCTGGACTGGATGAATCACAAGCTGCAATCAAGATTTCTGGGAGAAATACCAACAACCTCAGATATGCAGATGATACCACCCTAATGGCAGAGAGTGAAGAGGAACTCAAGAGCCTCTTGATGAAGGTGAAAGAGGAGAGTGAAAAGGCTAGCTTAAAACTCAACATTCAAAAAACTAAGATCATGGCATCTGGTCCCATCCCATCACTTCACGGCAAATAGATGGGGAGAAAATAGAAACAGTGGCAGAGTCTATTTTCCTGAGCTCCAAAATCACTACAATGACTGCTCGCTCCTTGGAATAAAGCTATGACAAACCTAGTCAGTGTATTAAAAAGCAGAGACATCACTTTGCCGACTAAAGTCTGTATTGTCAAAGCTGTGTTTTTCTTTTTTTCCAGTAGTCATGTACAGATGTGAGAACTGGACCATAAAGAAGGCTGAGCACTGAAGAACTGATGTTTTTGAACTGTGGTGCTGGAGAAGGTTCTTGAGAGTCCCTTGGACAGCAAAGAGATTAAACCAGCCAATCCTAAAGGCATTCAACCCTGAATATTCATTGGAAGGACTGATACTGAAGCTCCAATACCTTGGCTACCTGATGCAAAGAGCCGACTCACTGGAAAAGACCCTGATTCTGGGAAAGATTGAGGGCAAGAAGAGCAGGGACAACAGAGGATAAGATGGTTGGATGGATCATGACTCAATGGACATGAATTTGAGTAAACTCTGGGAGAGATAGTGAAGGGCAAGAAGCCTGGTGTGCTGCAGTCTATGGGATCACAAAGAGCAACACACGATTTAGGGAATGAACAACCAAAAATAAGTGATAAAATAATATCATCTAAGTTTCCAGACTTAATGGTCATTCTGTATGATTTTTAACAAATATTACAACTAAGAAATGTAGTCGTTTTAAAGAACAATAACAATACTAATATCTATTGGACTACTATGTGCTAAGGATTTATATGATCTCATCTGATTCTCAGAAAAACCTACAGGTCAGATACTATCACTATCTCTATTTTACTGATGTGGAAACTGAGGATTGGACCGGTTATATGTCTTGCTTCCGGTCAGACAGGTATTAACTGCAGGCAGCCCCTCCAGAGCTTGGCTGCTGCCAGACTGTGTGGGTCATGTGTCAGACCCAATAGGAAGTACTTCCCATTCATATTTTATTTAATCCTTAAAGTGACCTGTGAGGTGTGTGTAGTCATTTCCTTTCTATAGTTGGGAAAACAAGATTTCCAGAGGTTTAGAAACACGTCTAAGGTCACACACCTGCAGAAAATCCAACTCAGCTCTACCCTAGCGTCCACGCTCCAGTCTGGTTATTGCCTCTGGCTAATTCTTCTGAGAATCAGCATACGGATTTAACTGTCACCGAAATAACTAGTATCCGGTGACTAGAAAGGCCAAAATAAAGTACTGAAATTTATCCTAGTCTTTATTAGTATCAGTTGTTGATGCCAAAAATCAATTTTTGGAATTCTCACATTCTAGAGAAAAACAAAACAAGGAGGCCAAGTCAACTGTGAGAGCCAGAGTACCTACTTTGATAAAAGTTTATTCTCAGTGGGAGGTGTTTAGTTCATTCACTTACTGTGCTGTCTAATTGGGTGCATAACCTCAGTCAAGACACATTCTCTCTGCGACTTAGTTTCCTTTAATTTTAAAAATGGGGATGTAACATCAGCTTCCTTTTATTTCCCAAATAAGCACCAACACTGCCTGCCTCAGTTATGTAACTCTAGGTTTAACTTATGCTTGTAATTTACTAGCTAATTTCAGCAACAGAAAATCGAGTTTTGCTTGTTCCCTGCATTGTATCTTAATAGCTTCAATACTTTAAAGTAATATAAAGTTTCAGAAAATCAACCATTATTTACCCATAGTCAATTGCATCAACAAAGCTAAATATAGGTATTTACACTTATCTCTCATCAAATAAACATGATTAGCTCCAGATTTTTTGTCAGCAAAAATTCATGGCAATCATTTATTAATATAGTGGAAAAATCAGCACTACTTCATTTATAGGGAAAGTAAGGTCAAGCATTAAGCTGGTTATTCCAAGAAAATGTACTTAAAGGAACAAAACTGAGAAACATATAAACTCTGACATTTTCTTAATATTTGAAATGTTCCTGAAGTAAGAGAGAATTTGGTAACATTTGTAACATTAGCACTTGCTAATTCACCAGTTGTTTGTGGTCTGTCCACAAAATTAGCACAGATCGGCAATGCACCCTGTAGTGTTTGTGAGGCACTGCTGAACAAAATGAGGGCTAGATCACATGGGTGCTGTGAGAGGGGAGCCTTAGGAGCAGACTTGACATCACAGGGCTCTGAGCAGAAGGGACCAGGCTCAAGTCTCACAAGTGAAAAATGTTGCCCATTATTAGAACATGACTCTTCAATTAACAATGCTAAAGAGTCCTCTCATTAAGCCGTTACAATGACTCTTTAATGTGTGTCCTGTCATTTACATTGTGCAGGGGAGGGAAATGAGACTTAGAGAGGTTAAATAACTAGTCCAAGGTCACACGGCTGTAGAGACACCAACTCAAGTCCCCTGACCCTGCGGCCTGTGCTACACAGGGAGTCTTGTCCAATCCTCAGGCAACAGTTCATTTATTTGGGGACTGCTGCTGCTGCTAAGTCACTTCATTCGTGTCCGACTCTGTGTGACCCCACAGATGGCAGCCCACCAGGCTCCGCCATCCCTGGGATTCTCCAGGCAAGAACACTGGAGTGGGTTGCCATTTCCTTCTCCAATGCATGAAAGTGAAAAGTGAAAGGGCAGTCGCTCAGTCGTGTCCGACTCTTCGCGACCCCATGGACTGCAGTCTTCCAGGCTCCTCCATCCAATGGGATTCTCTGGGCAAGAACACTGGAGTGGGGCGCCGTCGCCTTCCCCGTATCTGGGGACTACTGCTACCAATTTAACTGTCATAATAGCCCATACAGTGAATGACTCAAGAAGGCCCAGACTGAGCAGCAGGGCCAGTGGGAGCGGCACCTGCCACGAGCACCACGGATCTAGATTCCTGTCCTCCGAAGGGTCACCAAGAGCTCCCTGTGCTTCCTGGAGGAAAGAACATTGGAATTCCACAGTGAGGCTGCCTAGACACCACACTTAAAAACCAAAGACGATTCCTTACATGTTAAGAGTTCTTTATCACCCCACATTTGTACCAAGCACTCAAAAGTTATGTTACTGGTTTGCTCCAGTGGAGCTTCAACTTAAAGTTCAATGATAAAGCTCTGAAACTTTGTATCTTATGAAAACGCAAAACAACTGCATTTGTTAATGACAATTTCCCAATGTTGAAGCTGAAACTCCAATACTTTGGCCACCTGATGCGAAGAGCATTTGAAAAGACCCTGATGCTGGGAAAGATTGAAGGCAGAAGGAAAAGGGGACAATACAGGATGAGATGGTTGGGTGGTATCACTGACTCAGTGGACATGCGTTTGGGTGGACTCCGGGAGTTGATGATGGACAGAGAGGCCTGGTGTGCTGCAGCTCATGGGGCTGCAAAGAGTCTGACACGACTGAGCAACTGAACTGAACTATCAGGACATCAAAAACACTAAATTCCTCCTGGCAAACATGTAGCAAGGCTGACTACCTTAGCCTATATAATCATTTCTTAAAAAGAAAGTTCTCTCATATTCAAAATAGCATCAAAGCTGAGTTTAACATAGTAGACCAGGAAGAAAAATACCTTCTTCTTGTTGGTAAAAGTCTCATGGTATTTTTATGATGCAAATAAAAATCTGTAGGAAGTTCCCAGAGATGAGGTTTCCCTTCAGCGGGATGGAAAACTCCCAGGAAGAGATTAATCGAATCTTGTCTGTCAGCATCTAAAAAGCAAAAATACATAATTCAGGAACTCTATTACTCACATAAACAACCCAGGGAAATGCTTTCTTAGGAGGATTAAGGGTACATCTGGAATGTCGTAGAACACACTTCTGAAAATAATAGCATTTATACTGTAAAAGTCATGCACAACATCTAAAACACCCACCAAGATTTTGAAAATTAAAATCTTATTTCAAAATGTTTCCTTTTTACTTTATATGTCTCATAACATAGAGGACAGTGAATGTAAACTGCTTCCTGAATTTTGAGAGAGTCTTAAAAAGTCTTTAAGAACTGCTGTAGTTACCTTAGTGATTGTATATTTAGAATAAAAACATTCTCACCATTTGTTAGTTTACCTGAAACAAAGAACATCTTCACTTTATAGCAAAGACAAAAGAGAAGTCAGACAGATAAAGCGGCCCAATTCCTACCCATATTCTGTTGCACATCCTTAAATAAGTCAGTTTCCAAGCTTCTGCTTTTAATCCATGAAAAGATACTCCATTTCTTTAGAAGAGACAATGTTTACAACATTTTGTTTCCCCTACAGCTGTGTTTGATAATGAAGACAGAGTATGTACACGGAAAACAGCATCACTAACCATTCAACCTCTCCAAAATTACGTTTTCAAAACAGACTACAAACTAATCAAACTGACCACACACACACACACACACACACACACACACACACACACACACACACACACACGCTATCTCTCCTCTTCTTTTTCTCAATTGTATTTTGGTAAAAACGGTAAGCACCTGAAGTGGTCTCATGAGCCATCCTTCCTGTCCTGCACAGCCCCCTCCCAAGCATCCTTCATTCTTTCCATTCTGGTCTCTGAGCCCTTGTATATTCAAGTTAGGGGCAGACATCCACAATATAAATAATAATCTCTTTCTCAAATTGAGCACAGAACCAAAAAGCCAACAGAAATGACTGCTTTTGAAACAGGATAACATCATCATAAAATAAATTTTCTTCCAACAGCTATAGTGAACACAGAAAAATCTGAAATTAGCAACACTGTTCTCCTTGGGCTATTTGGTCATTTTGGCAGAAGCAATAAATGAAATCTGGTACATTAAACATGGGTTCCAGTTATATATTTTGACAGGAAGCATTCCATTAAAACAGTGCTCACCTTTTATGCTATAAGTAATATTTGAAAGGGATGTGTTTATATGATGAGTATACTTGGAGCCTTTTTTCCATTTGTTGAGAGAAAACATCAAGTATTAAATGATGCATGCATTACCACCCCAATTTGCACCCTCTTAACACAATATGAAAGTAAACATACTGCTTTTATAGTAATTATATTCTTTATGATTCTTGGGTAGCCTTAATGGCACTTAATAAACACTATGCAGTACCTCAAAATATCTTAATTCTGTCTAAAGAAGCTTTCCATTTTTCAGCCACATTTTCAAGGAGTTTCTTTTATCCCTAATTAAGCCTAATAGTAGTTCCTTTAATTTTTAGCAAGCATGATAAAATGTAAGATTGAGAAACCTAACCAAATAACAGATATGCCTTCAAAGGATCATAATGGAGACTTCTTGAATGTACTGCTGTTACTTTAGCTTACAATGTATCTAAGGTATTTACTGTCACCTACTAAGCTTGGAATCTAAGGCCAGCCCTAATGAGCCTTGGAATCTTTTCCTGGCTACTTTTGACTGCAGATGAAGTTTTCGCCCTCTGGAAAACAGTAGCACTTTGGACCAAGACAAAAGCTTAAAAAAGGTAGGTTCTCTGCAGTTGCAGATAACAAGAAGGCAAAATAACTACCTACTTTTATATTCAATTGTGCTTTAAAGGAAAAAGGAATATGCACCTTTCAAACTCCATCCAAATGGTTAATCACTAAAGCAATGTATTTCAATAGGTCAGGTGTGAAGATAACAGTTCTTTTTAATTAGCCAAAAATGTTTATTTGGAAACTAGAATATTTGTTGACCTAATATTAAATTAAGTCCATGATAAAGTGGCCTCTGAAATCAGTAATGGAATGGGATGCTACTCAATAAACAGTACTATTTAACCAGAGTGAGGAGCAGACAGTGACTTGGACCACTACCTCCTACTGTATGTTGAAATAAATCCCAACTAAATGTCAGAAGGACAAAGATCAACACCCTAACAGAAAAACATGCAATTTCTTAAAATATAAATTTATTTACTTTAAAAGAAACAAATAGGCAGTAAACATTCAAAAACTCAACTTTACTATTATTCAATAAACGATGTAAACTATAAACAATGCAAACCATTTTCTGCTTATTAAGCTGGCAAATACTTTCCAAAATGGGCCTATACTCCTCTGAGAACCGATTGCTACATCCTTTCGTTAAGGCTATCTGGCTATATATATATATATACATATATGTTTTTAAAGATCCTGAAAATATCTATACTCTGACCTAATAAATATGCTTCTGAAATTTTCATAAGATAAAAAACATGCAAAAGAGATGTTCGTTTAAAAGAAACACAAATGCACAATAAAAACAGGTAACCTCACTATGGTGCTTCTAAAGGACAGACTGCCACAAGGCTACCAAAAATTAAGTTGTAAAAGAATATTTAGGGTCATTTTATAGATTACTCACATTATCTAAAAGGGCAAAAGCAGATATACATTACCTGTACAGTAACTAGAAGGATCATGTTCTGCTAAATATGAACAAGTTGCTGTCTCTGAAGGATGAGGATTATATGATTTATTTGTGAGTTATTTTATACTTTTTATAATTAGCATATATTACCTTCATAACTACCAAAAAACCACCATTCATTCATCCAAGAGACTACGATGTCCCACACTAGGGATATGGTCTATACATAACTGATTCTGGCTTTCATGGGGCTTACATTCCACAGTGGGAAGCAAAAATAATACTCAAGTAAATAAGGTGCAGGGTACTTTCAGAGGATGTTAGTTCTTTGAAAAAATAAGTGACATGAGAGTGATGAGAGAGAAGAGAGACACTTAGGTCGGGTGGTCAGGGAAGCAGGTGGAGGCTGCACAAAGTCAGGAACAGCACGAAGGTGGAGGGGGGAGCGGGGGGCTGGAGGGCAGGGGGCAAAGAAAGAGCAGGACTGGGGACAGTGAGGCAGACCACACACAGCCTCGAAGGTCATGGCAAAGAATCCGATTTTAAATGCGATGAGAAGCCCTGGAAGGGATTTCAGAGTGAGGAGTGATATGATCTAACCCTTGAAAGGATCACTGTGGCTGCCGTGAAGAGCAAGAACAGAAGAGGGGAGGCCGAGGGAGGAATCAGGAGCCATGGCAGCTGTTCAGAGCCACCAGCTGTCTGAACCAGCCCAGCACAGTGAGGAGGAAACACAGCAGAAGGATTGGGGACATGCTCTGGAGGTGGAGCCAAACCAGGATTGCTGAGAGATGAGACCGAGGAGGATAAGGAGAATAAAGAAATTAAGGATGATTCCTAGGACTCTGAACTGAACAATGGGAGCAGGGGTGAAAAAAGAAAAAAGTAGAGAAATAAGTTTGGGGCAGAGTCAAGTCATTTCATGCTGGAAATGATTCGTTTGAGATTCTTCTCAGATATCCATGGTAGGAAGACACTTGGCCTCATGACCTTCCCTCCATAGTTTCTCATGAACATTTCATCTTAGATGGCAAAAGCAACTTTGTAGATGTAACTGAAATGACTAATCAATGGCTTCAACATAGGCTGATCTTACCTAGATCAGCCACTGGAATCATAAGAATCCTTTAAGGGCAGAAGAGGAAAGCAGACAGATTTGAGGCACAAGGTTGATGCACCATTGCTGGCTTTGAAGATGGAGTGGACCACAAGCCAAGGAAGGTAAGCAGCCTCTCAAACCCGAGAATGAGCCCCCACCAACAGCACGTGGGGACAGCAGTCCGAGAGCCATCTGCGGTTCTGCCAGCAACCTGAATGAGCCCGGGGGCCTCCAGATCACAGCCCACACTCTGACTTCATTGCTCTCACTTGAACTTCAGCCGGGTGAGAGCCTAAGCAGAGAACACAGCTGGGTGATGCTATTCCCAGACTTCTGAACCACAAACACGGGGACATAACAAATGGGTGTTTTAAGCCACTGCGTTTGTGAGAATTGGTTATGGCACCTGTAGAAAACTAACACAATATTCAGGAGGAAATGCCTGCAAGGTAGGCATTTAGACAAGTCTGGGATTCAGTGGAGGAGTCAGGGAAGAGATATATATTTGAGTGTCAAATGTATGGTATTTAAAAGCTGGGTGAGATACCCCTCAGGTAAAAGTGTAGAAAGAGGAGAGTTTAGAAATAGGGCAGGAGAAGTCACCAGTGAGACTGAGAGAGACAGCCCAGAGGTGAGTTTCAGGAAAGAAGGAGTGCTTCGCTGTGATACAAGCTGCCGAACAGCTGAGCGAGATGAGCACAGAAAAGGAGCCCCTGGCTTGGCAGTGGGAGACTGTGATGAGCACGGGTTTGGGGGCATGACAGGGCAAAGGCTCAGTGAAGCAGGTGGAGAGAACAGGATATGAGGGAGGGACCAGGTGTGCGGACAACACTTCCCAGAGGTTTTGCTTCAGGAGAGCAGAGCTTTTGTTAGCAGAGGGTGTGGTTAAGAATAGAAGGAAAGATTAGATGGAAAACACAAGGTGTGCCTCTGTGCTCGTGGCAATGAGGCCGCAGAGGGGAGAAACTGACCGCACACGGCAGTGAGCATATGAACAGGGGTTCCGTGCCTGGGTCGGGAGGACCCCCAGGAGAAGGAAATGGCAACCCACTCCAGTATTCTTGCCTGGGAAATCTCGTGGACAGAGGAGCCTGGGGGGCTATAGTCCAAGGGGTCACAGAGCTGGACATGACTGAGCAACTAAACAACACACATGTATAGATGTATATCCAGCTGTTCTAGTATTAACTGTGCAGGTATGTTATTTTTTTTCCTTAAAATAGGATTTCAATTCAATAAGCTTCAGAAAAAAATTATTCAAGTTTACCTACATATAAATATAAAAGAAAATTAGAGCTTGACAAGGAATTACAATTATAAATTTCTCTCTAACATCCAAAGAGAATACTTAGGTACTTGATCTTTTCTTATTGATGTCCTACAACTGCTTATGTAGCCAATTATAAGAGAAACCAAAGGACGTTTCTTAGAAAGAAAAGAAACCCCAGAACATGGCAATAATATGTGAAAACTCAAAAAAATTTTCAAAATGAACCTGAAAGGGAGTCAGGTGGGTTACCCACATAGTATTCATCTGTCTATATGAACCAAGGATAAAATTCTTAACAACCTAATTTCAAGAACCTTCCTGTCTACCTCAGAGACGTAAGATGGAGAGACTGATTCACAAAGTTATCTTGAATGGCTAAAGAAAATGGTTCTATTAATATATTACCATTATATAATATCCATTGTAATTTAAAAATAAGTTGTACAGTGCAATGGCACTATGCTTCTCAAAATAAATAAGGCTGTTTTAGCCATATTATTCATAAAATAATTTTCATAATAGTTCCTCTTTCAGTTGTGCATAATTTTGCTTTACCTTTCCATCATGTGCACATTACTTATTTATGACCACCTTCTGTCTTTTTAATTGTTCTCCTTTCATTTTTAATCGCACACAGCTACACATTCACTCTCTGTGCTATAATCTTACTGAAAAACACATGAATTGGTCTTTAAATGTCAATTAGTTCAGTTCAATTGCTCAGTCGTGTCCAACTCTTTGCAACCCATGAATCACAGCACGCCAGGCCTCCCTGTCCATCACCAACTCCCGGAGTTTACTCAAGCTCATGTCCATCAAGTCAGTGATACCATCCAGCCATCTCATCCTCTGTCGTCCCCTTCTCCTCCTGTATCCCTCCCAGTATCAGAGTCTCTTCCAATGAGTCAACTCTTCGCATCAGGTGGCCAAAGTATTGGAGTTTCAGCTTTAGGATCAGTCCTTCCAATGAACACCCAGGGCTGATCTCCTTTAGAATGGACTGGTTGGATCATAATGACTCCCAATTCAGGAACAACCCTGAACAGGAGAGGACAGAAGACTGGATGACCCTTTCCTCAGGGCAGTTTTAAACCTTCTTCAACACATACCCAGAGGTATATGTACTTGTTGGCACATGACTTACTTAGCTGTTCAAGCTGAATTGTGTTCCCCACAAAAGGGATATAAAAGTCTTCAGCCCCAGGACCCATGAATATGACCCCATTTGCAAATCAAGTCTTTCCAGATGTAATCCTGTTAAGATACAGCCACACTGGAATGGGGCAAGCCCCGGTGTCTTCATGAGGAGGGACGCAAGCACACAGGGAGAACGCCACGGAGACACAGCACGAGAGGAGAATGTTGTGTGACACCAGGGACAAGAATGAAAGCACACAGTTTCAACTGCAGGCCAAGGATCAGCAGCAAACCATCAGAAGATCAGAAGCAAGTGAGGAACCTCCCCCGGAGCCCTCAGAGGGAGCACAGCCCTGCTGACACTTGATTTCCAACTTAAAGCCTCCAAAGCTGTGAAACAGCGCCTTTCTGTTGTCTTAAGCCACCAAGCTTGTACTGCTTTGTTACAGAAGTCCTAGAAAACCAGTACAATAACGAAGCATAGCCAATGAGACTGCCTTCAGAGAGACTACCTTAACCCATTCTAATTTACAAAAACAAGTGAAACCACATGTTATTTTTAGTGTTTTTAGCCATTTATAGTAATCATTTGCAATAATGTTGTAACCATTTGGAATACATCAATACATATTAATATCTTTATTGGGAACTACAGCAGTAAGTGTAATAAAGGATGATGGGAATACTTCAACATTTTTGCTTTAGAAATCTAGAATTTAAACTTACGCCACTGACCTGAATTTCTAAATTTGACTTTCCTAATTCTTGATTTTTGTTCAGATTAATATACTTTGATTGTAAAGTTCCTAAATCCAGCTCAAGGAATCATGCATACAGAGTAATATCCAAACATTCTAAAGGTCTATAGTGGCTTTGTCATTTATGTTATGCATTGAGCTTACCAGCTGTATAACGGCCATAATTCTCAGTGAATTCAAAAGACATGATTTGAGCAGTCTTAAGAGCATTACTGATAGGCTACAGGTTATTAGGCTGATATACTTAGCCCTGTTGATTTCTGAATTCACGGAAAAGGGGAAGCTGGGGAGGGCATAGGTCATGAATTAACTCATGCATTTATAATTCAGTCCATAAACAGTTCATGTGCCATGAGCAAGACAGCAGGGACACCATAGTGAACCAGTAGTAAATAAGATGCTCATGAGCTCTTGAGTCTCACGGTGGGGGATACAGGGACACACAACCCAACTAATAGCACAGTTAAGGATTTAAGTGCAACTGTGCCTGCCAGGTGCCGCAAAGGTGCAGAATGCTACAAGAACAAAAACTGGAGTGCCTTCCTTGAGAAAGTGAAAGCAGAGTGAGCCGAAAGGCTCAGAAGGCTCCAGTCTTAAGTTCTAGTGTTCCCAGGGGCACAGCAAGAGCCTCTGGCAGAGGAAGCCTAACCTAGTCAGGAAAGAGTGAGAAGGTCTGTGTGTCTGGAGAGCTGTGACGGGGGAAAGGGATGGCATGAATGGCAGAATGGCAAGGTAGGCGGGGCCAGACCACACAGGACCTCTAGGTCAGTCCTGCACGTCCCCCCACACCCAGCAGGCTGCCAACCAGCTTCCAACCCCTCTACAGCATGGATATAGGGATTGTCTTACTTGATCTCGACTCCAAAGTGACCCCCATGCTCCCCACTTTCTGCTGTTCATGCTTTAGTGTGATAGATATCCTGTGTTATGTAGTGAACTGTTTCTCTCTCAAAAGATACACTGAAGCGCTAAACCCCAATATCCACTAATGTAATCTTATTTGGGTCTTTTCAGACATAATCAAGTTATATGTGCTCAGTTGCATTCGATTCTTTGTGACCCCATGGACTGTAGCCCACCAGGCTCCTCTGTCCATGGGATTTTCCAAGCAAAAATACTGGAATAGGTTGCTATTTCCTTCTCCAAAGGATCTTCCTGACCCAGGATTCAAACCCAGGTCTCCTGCGATTCCTGCATTGGTAGGTGGATTCTTTACCATTATGCCACCAGGGAAGCCTGAATCAAGTTAAGATAATGCCATACTGAATGAGAGTAGACCCTAATCCAATTAGGGCTTTGCAGGTGGCACTGGTGGTAAAGAATGGGCCTGCCAATGCAGGAGACGTAAGAGACCCAGGTTTGATCCTCGGGTCAAGGATCCCCTGGAGAAGGAAATGGCAACCCACCCCAGTATTCTTGCCTGGAAAATCCCATGGACAGAGGAGGCTGGCGGGCTACACCCCACGTCACAAAGAGTCGGACACAACTGAAGTGATGAGTGTGCATGCACGCTAATCCAGTATGACTGGTGTCCTTACAGGAGGAGGGAAACTTGACACAGACCTAGACACACAGAGGAAGAAGGCCGTGCGACAATGGAAGCAAGACAGCTGCAAGCCAAGGAATGCCGAGGACTGCTGGCAAAACATCACACGCTGGGGAGACGTATCCTCCTCTGCGGACTTCACCATGAACTTGGCTCTGCTGACAACTTGACACTGAACTTCTACCTCTGGACTGTGAGATAAGTTTCTGTTGTTTCACATCACCTAGTTCTTAGTATTTTGTTGCCGCAGCCTTAGGAAACTGTCACAGATTCTGCTCGTGTGTGGGTGGGTCCACAATTTGCTTCTGAGCAATGGTATATGGCAAAGTGATGGCATGTCACCCCACGAGTACATTATGTTATGTAGGACTATTTTGCCAGAAGACTCATTCTGGAGACCCTTTCTCATGCCAGTGATGAAGACACAAGCTGCCATGAGCCCTACAAGGAACAAGTCCACAAAGAACTGCATTCCCCCAAAGAGCACATGAGCAGGGAAGCAGATCCTCCCCGAATCAGGCCTCTGGATGAGACCACAGTCCGACTGACATCTCCACTACAGCTTGGTGAGACCCTCTGCAGAGGACCTGGCTAAACTGGGCCTGGAATTCTGACCCACAGAAATCGTGAGATAATGAATATATGTTGCTTTAAGCTCTCAATTTTTCAGTAATTTGTTAGATAGCACAGAAAATGAATATGCCTGCACAGAAGTATAGCAAACCACCTTTGCATTCTCTCTGGGCATGGAAAAGACTGAAGGCTGACTCTTTTGTGGATGGTTTCATGTATCTCCTGAGGTTCCCAGTGCTGGAGACACCTGCAGTTCCCTTGGTGTGAGCACAAGCTTCTCACACCAGGCTTTTCTGGCTACTCCTTCCTTGGGAAGCCAGTGATCACCTCCTGGTTCCCGCTGCTATGGTGCCTCTGGCCAGGATCTAGGCCAATGCCATGCCAGCACCCTCCCCCATGGGGCCTCCCTCTGGTCACCTGTAGGACTAATGATCCTTTGGCCTAACCAACTCTAGGAGGGGGGGCCATTCCCAACATGGCAGCCCACTCCTCAGCCCGTCCCTCTGCTTCAGCTTCACTACACAGCAGCCCGAAGCCAACACCTCCACAGGGTCCCTCCAACAAGAGAACACTACATTAAGCCTGCCCAGAGTCCAGTTCTCTCCAGTCTGGAGGTAAAGGAGCAGGGTTAGGGGACAGTCACTGCGCAACAAAAATTCAAAGAATCTCTTTGCTGACCTCTCTTCTCTACATTTTGTAAACGTTTTTGTCTTTAATCTAGTTTAAGGACCCAAGACTCACAAAATCAACCTGAGCTCTTCCTTTAAAAATTCTGTGCACGGGACCTGTCTCACAATCACTTTGGTGGGTGACATCAGAATAGAGGCAGAAAAAGTGCCCTTTTAACCACCTGTTGCTGTTAGTACTCCCAAGTCATAAAATGGGAAAAGATTAAAATTTAGTGCTAATGTTACTTCTCATTTCTAGCTGACATTTAAAAGAATCAGTGATATTCACATTGTTAGACAACTGTTAAAATGGTGAACTCTATTTAAAAATAATTACTCAACACTCTTAAATTGATCTATGTATTACCAGGGCTTCCCTGGCGGCTCAGCTGGTAAAGAATCTGCCTGCAATGCGGGAGACCTGGGTCCGATCCCTGGGTTGGGAAGATCCCCTGGAGAAGGAAAAGGCTACCCACTCCAGTATTCTGGCCTAGAGACTCCCATGGGCTGTATAGGCCGTGGGGTCACAAAGAATCGGACACGACTGAGTGACTTTCACTTTCATTAGAAGCAGAAACTAGGAATGAGGCAGAAGCCAAGGAATCACAGTACTGTGAAGTATACAGAAGCTCCAGTTACGGGTGGCCAAAGTGCCCTACTTAAAATACAAAGCTTCTTCATTCATTTACTGCGTATTTACTGAGCACCTCCTAAGTGACAGATTCTGTTTTATTTAAACTTTTAAAAAATATTTAACTTTGACATTACTTTTCCAATTAGCTTTAAAATAGGGATATGTAAAAGAGAAAAATGTGCATCAGGATAAGTCTCAGAAATGCATATAACTCCAGAATTACCTGAAAAAGCATTGCTGTAATATCGAGATAGGGTCTGCATGATGTCTTTTGAGTGTTGGGTCCATGGTGCTATCTTTCTGTAGGTTTTTACACGATGAACAAGTTGGGAACCACCATACTGAAGGGACAGGGTGTCCCCATGGTCTTCATAGAGTTCCTCAAACAACCTAAGAAGCGCAAGTAAAACACATAAACACTAAAGAATTTCATCCAAAGTATTATACACCTTATTCACTTAGCCACAGATTCAAAACAAGTCTTTTCCTCCTACACAAATTCCGCTGAGCCTTCCTTTTCAAGTAGACTCTTCAACATCTTGGAAGATAAATACATATGCAAAATGTATTACATGTTATAGTAATAGTCCAAAAAGCAACAAAATCACAAAAAACTATAAGGTGAAAAAAAAAAAAAAGCAGGGAGACCAAAAGGCATAATCTACCCAAGCCTAGACCAAGGTGGTTCTATTCTCTTAAAAGACTCCTAACTTTATGCAGCCTGCCAGCTCAATTTACCTCCCATGACAGAATTTTCTGTTCTCTCTGAATTGCCTTTGGAAGAAAGGACAAGCTCTTGTCACATCAAACCATATTCTTTTCTAGAAATACATGTTTGAAACTTAACGTTTCTTCAAGTGCCTGTTAAGGGTTTTTAATGCAGTGATGGCTGAGATCTGGCCATTTTTAAGCTGAGCACTCTTTTGGACAGAGCCTTTATGACTATCTCAGAGGACTGATAACAGTGATCATTGCATTTCAAGAAACTTCATGCACTGTCATGGACCCAATGGACAGTGAAATAACAGTATTTCTTACTGAAGAACCAATCTTTTATCTATCTTACCTGTTTAATTCAAAATATATGAAAGCATATTACTTTTTTTCCTAACACAGCTTGAGATTTTTTTTTTTTTTTGGGGTGGGGGGAGTCAAAAGAAACTCACTAGTTTGGATTTATCTAAAGTACACAGTGTTTTTTGATAATTAACATGCATAGGAAAACAAAACCATGGCAACAACACATCAGGCTTTCATAGAATAGACATTACCAAATTTAAATAATGTCTTTTAACAACATAATTTTTGAGAAGCCAAAAGGGGGAATCAGTTCATAAAAGTCCTTTATGATTAATCAAGTTTGCTTTCTGTCATCACTAGCACTTGAAAGGCAAAAAAATAAGGCTTACCTAACTGCATCTGTATCAAATTGTAGATTCGGTTTGTCAATTAAGCCCAAGGAGTACAGCTGATAAGCCAGAGCACATTTCCCCACCATAAACTGTGCTGTGTTGGTGCGATCCAAACAGTCCACACAGTTGGTTCGAAGAACACCAGTCTAAGAGAAACACCGGTCAATCATTATTTAGTCACCAGAACTACTTCCATCCTACTCAAGATTTAAGAAGACAAGCTACAAGTAGGGTATTATTCCTGAACAAATAATGGAGCATTTTTTTCATTATAGAAGGTTATATTTGCTGTTCACAATGTTGCTCCAATAGCATCATTATACCTTCTAGTCTATATTTGAATTTTTCTTTAGTTTAACAAGATAAAACAAATAGCTAATATTTTCCACATGTACCAGTTAGTTAAATATGTGCTTTTCCTGCTGGTCTATCTCCTTTACTGTACAAACCAAAATATTTAGTGGCTGAGGCCGTTTCATTCTTAAAGCATAATTAATATATATAGTGATTATCTGGCTCATTTTCCAAAGTCCTTCTAATATATTCTTTACACATTTCTGTTTATGTTTCTATTTCCAATAATTTGATATTATATGAAAACAAAAATCTATGAAAGTGAAAGTTGCTCAGTTGTGTCTGACTCTTTGTGACCCCATGGACTATACTGTCCATGGAATTCTCCAGGCCAGAATACTGGAGTGGGTAGCCTTTTCCTTCTCCAGGGGATCTTCCCAACCCAGGGATCGAATCCAGGTCTCTCACATTGCAGGCAGGTTCTTTACTAGCTGAGCTACAAGGGAAGTCCAAGAATACTGGAGTGAGTAGCCTATCCCTTCTCCAGTGGGTCTTCTCAACTCAGGAATTGAACCAGGGTCTCCTGCATTGTGGCAGACTCTTACCAACTGAGCTATCTGGGAAGCCCCCTCAAAAACCTATGGGCCATTACTGTTTCAGCCACACATCCTTTCCAAGACTTAAACACTAGCTGTAAGGCATTAAAACTTCTCAGATGATTAATAATGTTGCATTCAATGAGAAGTATCTCTCTCCATGGTTGCTTTCAGAAAACATCACACACAGTGGATACAGCTTTTGTTCATTATTAACACAATGTCATCTATACCTGCAGGCGACCAGTGGGAATCACGCATCCTCCTAGTTCATTCCACCTGTGTTTAAAAATACATGCTTTAATTTTAAAATATTTAACAACATAATCTATATTCATATTTGGTACCAGCTCTTTATTAAGAATCAAAGTAATAGGGCTGAATGCCCTGAATAATCTGTTGATTCAGTTTACTTTCTCGGGTAAGTGAATTTGCAAATAATAGAGATGGAATGCTATCCATGCTCCTCTCAAAGGGAGGTCAGGAAAGGAGCATCTTAACCTGCTCCAGCCCCGCACACTAGCATTTCGTCACCCATGTTCATCCAAAGTCTCTTGCTTTAATTTAAGCCCATTTCCTGTTTGGTTTCTATAGACATGAATAGTAACTGCAGATCAACTTTATAATACAATCTACCAGGCCTGCTCCTTCTCCCCTTGACTTTAGGAGGTTCTGCTTCCTCCAGCTTTCCTTCATGGAGCTTTGCTACAGTCCTTTCACTGTTTCTAATGTTCTCTCCACGCCTTCACCAATGAAGGCATGGGGAAATATTCCATTATAAGTACTATGTAATGACATTAATCTTTTAATTATTTAAAAGAAGGTGCAGTGCAGAAAAAGAGTTAACACAGCAGGCCTGACTGCTATCCTCAGGAAGGCCTGCTTACAAGGCTGCCCCTTGGCTGGCGCTGGGAACTTTTAATTTCCACTATTCCCAGAACAGAACAGACAAGCATGGCTCAGGGTGCCTAAGCTGTTTGTAGAAGCAACGTGGTTTGCTGAACAGCCTTTCCTTCTGGGAGCCTGAAATTTTGGTAGCTGCCAGGCAGAGCTGCCTGTGGGACCACTTCCAGTAAAAACCCTGGCACCAAGTCTTCAATCATCTCCCCTGGCTGGCAGCACTTCACATTCGCTGTCACAAGTTGCTGGGAGAATTGAACATGCTCCGTGTGACTCTAGCAGGAGAGGACTCTGGAAGCGAGTGTCTCATTTCCTCTGGACTTTGTCCCATGTGCTTTCTCCCTTGGCTAATTTTGCTTTGTTTTGCCTGTTCATAATAAATCACAGCCAAGAGGACAACAATACACTGTGACCCCTGAGTTCTCTTAGGAAATCACCGAGCCTGGGAGGAGTCCTGGGCACCCTGGTCACAGGTGCCCTGAAATTCAAACTATAACAGAAAGATTACTTGCAAAGATGTACACATTAATAATTGGTTAGGTTTTTTTTTCCTTGCTTTTTGCATGCTTTTTCTTTACTGTTATAGTTAACTTTGTTAACTGAAAATAAAAAGCTGGAAATACATAATCTTGGTTATTTAAAGATAAATTAAGCACAGATGCTTGATCTGAAGAAGCTCACAAAGTAGTAATGAAGAAAGATTTGTCGGCAAATAACTATAATACAGTGATAAATTTCATTAAAATGTTAGTATAGACTGGTCTGACTGTCTGGGATCCCATGGACTGTAGCCCACCAGGCTCCTCTGTCCACGAGATCTTCCAGGCAAGAATACTGGAGTGGATTGCCATTTCCTTCTCCAGGGGAGCTTCCTGACCCAGGAATCAAACCTGGGTCTCCTGCAAGCAGATTCTTTACTGTTTCAGCCACCAAGGAAGCCCCAATGAAGAAAGATCTGTGAGCAAATAACTAATACAGTGACAAATTTCATTAAAATGTTAGTATAAATACTAATCTATAGACGGGTGCATAAGAAAAAATTGTCCTGCTCCTATTTATTATTGAAACACAGAATTCATTACAGAAAGTTTTATTTTACAGAAATACCTTATGTAGCATTTATTCAAAGAAGCAAGAGATTCTGTGGCTTCCATCTCAAGGTATGTAGCCGCCAGGAGAATCTCCCACCCTCACGAATGTTCATTCCATAGACACATGGGTAGGGTGTCGTCTCCCCAAAGGAATAAAGTCATCTATCTTCCAAGGAGTACAAACTGCTCATGTCTAGAATATTTTTGTCTATAAGAGCTAACTTCTAGATATCTTTTAGGTTTTAAAACACCATACGTACTTTTCATCTGGCCGCAGAATGCTACAGTAAGAGTCGGGGCGGTTTACAAAGAAGCCTGTTTTCTTCACCACACTTTCTGCGATCACATTCAGGCGATCTAGAACATTGCACAGCTTGCTGAGAGCAAGGAGGAAGAGTGAGAGAAGTGAGAAGGGCCCGACTCTTCACATGCACCTGTGCTTATACCCAAAGCCAAGGCTACAGTAATGACACTTGGGAATGTAATTTTTTAAATCTCTGGTTTGTATTCAATAGGGACATTGTAAGAATTAATTTCTAGAATGCAAGGTGTACTCAAAAACTAGCAAGATTTGGCACAAGAAGGTCCGGTAACTCAACAGCAACTGTTGGCAAGCCTTAAACTTGGCACATGGCATCTCCCAGCAAGTGCTTTTACCAAAGCCTTTCATTCCCCAAGAGTGGAGTCAGTGAAGTCAACACGCAGTCATGAAACGTGAAGAGAGCACAATGCTGTTTGGGAAGAAAACACTGGGAAATAAATTACTATGAACGGCACCAACCAGTAACCAGGCTTATACTCTGGGAAAGTGTGTGTGTGTGTGTGTGTGTGTGTGTGTGTGTGTGTGTGCACGTGCATGTATCTAACTATGTAAAATGATTCAGAGAAAAGTACAATGAGTCAAGTACAAAACAATACAGTGACATTAAGAAAACGAGAGAGAGAAAGA
>SJYC01150569.1:0-29108 GCA_006408675.1 Madoqua kirkii
TCATCCAGCCTGGCATTTTACATGATGTACTCTGCATATAAGTTAAATAAGCAGGGTGAAAATATACAGCTTTGATGTACTCCTTTCCCAGTTTAAAACCAGTCTGTTGTTCCATATCTGGTTCTAACTGTTGCTTCTTGACCCGAATACAAGTTTCATAGGAGGCAGGTAAAGAGGTATGGTATTCCCATCTCTTTAACAACTTTCCAGTTTGTTGTGATTCACACAATCAAAGGCTTTAGCATAGTCAATGAAGCCTAAGTAGATGTTTTCCTGGAACTCTCTTGCTTTTTCTATGATCCAAAGGATGTTGGCAATTTGATCTCCGGTTTCACTGCCTTTTCTAAATCCAGCTTGAACATGTAGAAGTTCTTAGTTCATGTACTGTTGAAGCCTTGCTTGGAGCATTTTGAGCATTACTTTGCTATCATGTGAAATGAGTGCAATTGTACGGCAGTTTGAACGTTCTTGGCAACTGGGATGAAAACTGATCTTTTTCAGTCCTGGGGCCACTGCTGAGTTTTCCAAATTTGCTGGCATACTGAGTGCAGCACTTTCACAGCATCATCTTTTAGGATTTGAAATAGCTCAGCTCAAATTCCATCACCTTCACTAATTTTGTTCATAGTAATGCTTCTTAAGGCCTACTTGACTTCACACTCTAAGATGTCTGGCTCTAGCTGAGTGATCACACCACTGTGGTTTTCTGGGTCATTAAGACCTCTTTTGTATAGTTCTTCTGTGTATTCTTGCCACCTCTTCCTAATATCTTCTGCTTCTGTTAGGTCCATACCATTTCTGTCCTTTATTGTGCCTATCTTTGCATGAAATGTTCCCTTGGTATCTCTAATTTTCTTGAAGAGATCTCTAATTTTTCCCATTCTATTGTTTTCCTCTATTTCTTTGCATTGTTCACTTATGAAGGCTTTCTTATTTCTCCTTGCTACTCTTTGGAACTCTGCATTCAGAAGGGTACGTCTTTTTTTCTTAAAGCGACAGTTATAACTATGTTCACTGTTGACAGGATTTTAAGAACGAATGTTGCTATATTAAGGCAGGATCAAAACCCAATGTCTCGCTCAGTCTATCTACTTGATCACATATCTGTGTAAGACTCCAGTTGTCTATTGCAGAAAGAGATGAAACACTCAAAGCACGCTACGTGACCAAAGGCAGAACAGTAGATGAATATGTTGTTTTTTTGCTGGGATGAGTGGAAGGAGTCTGTCTTGAGCCACACTAAAGCAAAGGGAAGTGGGTAAAGGGTTTCCAGGCCTTGCTTTACTCAGTTTTCTCATCAAGGATGCTTTTCCAAAGAGGCCTCCCCTCCATTTATTCCTTGGGTGGAGGTGCTTTGCTATTTTAGTCTCTCCACTAAATATGTACTGCATTTTAAAATCTATTACAGAAATGGCTCATCCTCCAAAACATTAGACATTTCATAAGTCCCTAAGGCCTTACATAATGCTAAGATAGCTGATTTTTCAGAACATCTGTACGTTAGCCATATTCCTCACAAGTTTCAGAGACTCTAGAGAATTCATTATTCTCTTGACAATGTCCCAAACCAAGATAGTCCACCATCTAAAACTCCGCTTTGCTTTATCTGTCA
Source organism: Madoqua kirkii (assembly GCA_006408675.1). Classification (NCBI taxonomy): domain Eukaryota; kingdom Metazoa; phylum Chordata; class Mammalia; order Artiodactyla; family Bovidae; genus Madoqua; species Madoqua kirkii. The sequence continues at coordinate 1,613 of SJYC01150569.1, forward strand.
CCAGAGCTGAAATAAAAAGTTAAATTGGCAGCAGCAATCTTACCTCACAGTTTGCACCTCTTTTGAGAAAACGGGTCCCAGCGAACTTACTGGATCTTCTAGCTATTAAAGTGACATACACAGGTCGTCCATAGATCAACAGCTCTTAGAAATCTAGTTAAAGCTGTTTAGCACTCATGACCATCACACCCAAGCAAAATAACCATTCTACGTTAAATATATTTTGTCCAGTAGGTTAAGGAGCACCAAGGAGCCCCGCCCAAGAAATGGAACAGCACTGGGTCTAACTGCTCTTTCAAAGTACGCAGGTCTTAAGGCAAAAACCAAACCTCACTGAAGAGTGGTTTCCATGAATTTCAGAGGAAATGGTAACCAGATGTAGGGTTATTGGTCAAGGGAAGACCTGTGGTCCCTCCTTGAAGCCAGGTAAGAATGTAAAAGGTATAACTAATCCTTCTTCGTTCTTCAGAGACCAAGCTGCTGCTGCTGCTGCTGCTGCTGCTGCTGCTGCTAAGTTGCGTTAGTCGTGTCCGACTCTGTGCAACCCCACAGACGGCAGCCCACCAGGCTCCCCCGTCCCTGGGATTCTCCAGCAAGAACACTGGAGTGGGTTGCCATTTCCTTCTCCAGTGTATGAAAGTGAAAAGTGAAAGTGAGGTCACTCAGTCGTGTCCAACTCTTCATGACCCCATGGACTGTGGGGTCCCCCGTCCATGGGATTTTCCAGGCAAGAGTACTGGAGTGGGATGCCATCGCCTTCTCTGTTCAGAGACCATACACCTATCAAACTGAGCACCTCTCCATTAACAGGGTGTTTAAATTATGAAGCAATAGCTAATTCTGAGGGAATAGGGTCAGTATTAATACTGTGAGAGCACCCAAATTTGTCACCTAACTGAGAAACTGAACACTGGGAACTGTTTAACCAAAATAAAGTTTCAATTAATATTGTCACCTTAGTTAACTTTCTGAACCTCAGTTTCATCTTCTGTAAAATGGTGTAACTACAAAAAAAAAAAAGTAACCAATTTTATTAGGTGGTTGGGAAGACTGGATTAGGTAATGTGTGCAATGTGTGCCTGGCTTATAGCAAACATTCAATAAATAGCAATGACTGTTACCATCATATAGATTCCAGAATTCATTAAATGCTTGTTAACTGGGAGACTGGATTCATCATTTCAACTAATGAGCTTTAAAATTATAATCTATGGTGCTATTTACTACTTTAAAGAAACAACCATTTATTGTACTTAATACATGCCAGGCCTGAGTTAGCTCTTGAGAAATAAAAGACAGTTTAAGAATTACTTTTTAGAAGCTGCCCTTAGAAACTGTAGCACCTTCTCTTTAGAGTCCTTGGTGGTGGAAACCGTGTGTTTTTTCCAGGTTGATTCTACTTTTGGGAAAAAATATAGTAATTCGGGGCCAAATCTCATTATTCAGTGAATGATCAAGCAGATAATACCACTCACTGGTTGAAAATGAGTATAAGGTAACGAGCCATTTTACGTGTAACACATAAATCTCACCAAATTCATTCCAAACGTCCTCTGCATCTTCATCTAGCCTCTCCTCACCCTCATTTGCCACAAAGGAGGCAAATCAGGTCTTCTCCAAGGCCAACCTCTCCAACTCTACCCTTTGACTCCCTGACTCCATTCCTGTCAATGTTCTGGTGCAAGAAAGCGCGTTATTGGTTAATCACACTCATCCACTCAGTGGTCTCAAAACAACCACTCCTTTAAAGTGTTCACTCTAGGTTTTTAACAAACCTAAGACACAAGGAAGACTGTCAACCAGAAAGCATGCTAGGTGCACAGATGTTCTTCAGGATCTCTAAGAGGGGCAGGAAAAAACTTAACACCACTTCTAAAAAGTAGACATTGCCCTCTTATGCCTCATAAGAACACATTCAATATACCTAGAAACCAAATAAAACGACAAATGATATTTATAAGATTGATTTACCAGCTTAACACCAAGCTCAATCTATGTCTATTTAATCTATTATGGACTCTTCCTTACATTACATACTTCCTTACAATACATACTTCCTTATGATCTTCATTACATTACGGCTGAACCACTGCAATCTTGTCCTAATGCATGTCTCTTGGTCTAGGGTGGATCAGATGGTAAAGAATCTATCAGCAATGCAGGAGACCCAGGTTTGATCCCTGGGTTGGGAAGATACCCTGCAGGAGGAAATGGCAATCCTCTCCAGTCTTGCCTGGAGAATTCCATGGACAGAGGAGCCGGAGGGCTACAGTCCACAAGGTCACAAATAGTGGGACATAATGGAGTGACCAACACACTTTGAAAATGGTTACCCACCCAAGCTTCCTAAGTACTAATTTGTATGTTACCATCTTGAAAACAAAACTTTCAAAAATTCTAGCACCAAACCCAAAATCCTTCATCCAACCACCAAAATAATCTGGTGACTGGCAGTCTGACTCCCCACTAACTTATCTCCTTCCCATTCCATTGCACCTCCCAGGCATTTTGTACACAAACCACAAGTACACTCCCATAAACTTTTCCATCTCTACACTCACGATGCGTCCCCAACCCACAGTCTCACTGCCGAGGCCTGCTTCTTGATCAAGTCAAGCCAAGTTCAACTCTTCCTATGAGCCTAGCTCCATCCTCCCCTCCTGTTAGCAATTCTGCTCCTGCTCTTAAGTAAGAATGACACTTACTACCTACAGCACTTTCTGTGCCCAGAGCATTTTCTTCCTTGTTATTTACCTGTCTGGACAGAGGAGCCTGATGGGCTGCCATCTATGGGGTTGCACAGAGTCGGACACAACTGAAACGACTTAGCAGCAGCAGCAGCAGCAGACATAACAGATCTGCATTCCTCTTTGTATTTCAACCACACAGAATGCATAATTGTAATCTATGCAGGATGCACAGATAATTGTAATGATCTTATAATTCATATACAGCTTTCTACAAACTGTTATAGCATAAATTTAATAATATGTAACTTAATGTTTTAAAAAAGGATACTTGACTGTCCACAGAATCCATGAATAATGTATAGCAGCCAGTCACGATGGACAGTATTTTTAATCATATCTAGAAGTTCGCCGTTCCACACGTACTTCATATAAGGCTCACTAGAGATCCCAAATACACCTGAAAAAATAAGAGTTGGTATCAGGAAGATAAGGAAATTGGTTGACATTCAATTCATTTTTAAGCTCTCAAACTTTTGTTTTTTAATTTCAAAATGTCTGATAAATACCACTGCTATTTTCAGTGGATATAACTCATCTCATTGCCCAGAACACTGTGCTGATTCTGTACAAAGTTAAAGAAAAAACACATTTTTCTGATCTGTGAGTGTTTTTAACCTAGAGAAAAGCAAACAACTGGGAAATTAAGGACACACACGTACAAATACACAAATGAGGCTGACAGACAGCAGGAGCAGTGGCTGGGAGCATGGCTCTGGGGGCGCAGTGCTGGGTCCACATCTGAGCTCTGCCTCGCCAGCAGGGTGACAGGTGTGGCCAAGCGGGTCACTTATTTCTGTGCCCTGTTTGCTCATGTGTACCCCTTTCATGTGGCTGTTGTAATGGCAAGTTGATAATGCACATGAAATGCTCAGAACAAGTCTCGCGTCTTACTCATAATTCAATAAGTGGTAGTTATTATTATATCAAGCTTTTTTGATATGGCAAAATTAATTTCATCAAGCATCATTTCAGGATATCCAGATAAATTCACTAAATATCAATAAGTTTTACAAAACTTACATAAAGTACAAAATAAGAAATAAGTATAAAAATAATGGCTTAAAAGATTATAACAGTTCTGCTTAGAGACAATCAATACTATTTTTCTTCTCAAAACATGTATGTTAAGAGTTTATATACACTATGACAAATGCCCTTTGGTTTAATTTATAAAAAGTGAGCCTTCTCTGCCCCTTCAATGACATTACATTGAGCATGAATAATGGATAGGAGTCCTGTCTTTGTCACTTACCAGCTCTGTGATCTTGGGCAAGTTACATAACATCTCAGAACCTCAATTTTCCAAACTGTAAAATGATGATACCACTCACCTCAGAGATATAACTCAGATTTTAAAAATTATAATATATGCAAAGTGACTAACATGCTGCCTGACACATTAGATACTTTTTAAAAAAATGTATTATTTTCCTTTTCCACCTACGCAGACAACTTTTGCCCTTGCTTTCTCTTTCCTATCAGTTTCCCCCTGTGTAGTAGGAGGATAATGCGTCCCTTCCCCACAGAAAAAATATCTATGTTCTAATCACCAGAACCCATGAGTAAGTTATGTCACGTGGCAAGGAGAAATTAAAGGTGCAGATGGAATTAAGGTTGCTAATCAGAAATTAAACCTGCAGACGGAATTAAGGTTGCTAATTAAGATGAGCAGACTCTTCTGAACTGTCCAAGAGGGCCCACTGTAATCACATGGACACTGTGTGTGAAAGAGGGGAACAGGAGGGAGAGTGTCAGAGTGATGTCATGTGGGCAATCCTCCGCCAGCCATTGCTGGCTTTGAAGATGGAAAGGGCAAGGAAATGGCTTTTTCCTTAGGGTCTCAAGAAAGAAATGCAGCCTTACCAACACTCTAACTCTAGTCCACCAAGATTTCTTTTGGACTTTTGACTTCTGTAAGATAATAAATGTGTACAGTTTTAAGTCACTGAGTTTGTGGAAATTTCTTACGGCAGTCATAAAAACCTAATATACAGTTTATTCATATCTATCAAGTAGAACTGCTCGACCGATAGTAAAAAGTTAGGTAGCTTTTGGAGTCTCAATTCAGATCTCAGTACAGATATTCAGATTCAAATGAGAGACGACACACAGTGCATGCTTACTAATGCTTTCAGCTTTTCTATTACTAAGCACACTATTTAGAAGAAATGATGTGACAAATATTCAGGTACACATCTTACCCTCCACCTGCCTTGAGTGGCACAGACTACAATTCAGATGAACCACAGCAAATTTCTGTGATCTAGATGCTTTGGGGTAGGGAGGGTGCACAGGGTTTTGCTTTAGCTCAAGTGACAGTCAATCTAATAAATGAACAAGAGTCAAAGGCAATTAACAGAGATGGCATTCAGTTGAAGTAAGCTCATTCGTCTTAAAGTGGACTAGAACTTCCGGCAAAAGGCTAACAGAGCACAGCCTCTTCCTGAGTGTCCTGCAAGGACAAACCTTCTGGAACTTACCTTTGACCTCTGCATCCACATCTTCATCACTGTCACAAAAGTGGCACTGAGGAAGGGACCCAAAGACACTACTGACTTTTTGTTTCCACAGTAAGGCCAATTCAGCTAAACTGCTTTAACTTTCCATCTGAAGCAATGCCTTCACAACACACTCTGGCAACGTCTCTGGCCTTAGAGTGCTAGACCAATCCCTAAATCTAGGGATAAAGGCATCCATTCTGCTGTGTGGCTGGTCAGTTCCAGATCTGCAGGGTCACCCTAGACTAGTCACACACAGGTCCTGCAGTAACACAACAGTCCTCACAGAACCAGGCTGTAGGAGGGATAGGTGGGTCAAGCTGAGACCAGTCAAAGTCCGAACAGCCTCTGACCTTCTACAAGGGTTCCTCTGGACACTGGCCTTGTGATCTTAACCTCTAGGTCTCGGCCTCCTACTTAGCCTTTATGTATTTGAAAGCAGCATTACACCTACTGAGTAGTTTTTTATGAGGATTAGAGTTATAATACATAAATGTCTAGGCTGCAACAGGCAACCCAGGGTAACTTTTTTCTACAATTCAACTCATATACAATTGGTCTCTATGAAGAAAAATAGGTGGTGGTGTGTATTCTTCAATATTTAAAAAGAAAATTCTCCAGCCAAAGACTAAAGTTTAATGTATTCCATGAAAGGTGCATGAAATTTTGCTAGAAAACATCAACATACAATTTTCTGGCTTGCTCACAAATGAAATCAATTTGGTGATACATGATCTCTGGACTTCCCTCGTAGCTCAGGCAGTAAACAATCTTTCTGCAATGTAGGAGACCTGGGTTCAATTCCTGGGTCGGGAAGATCCCCTGAAGAAGGAAATGACAAGCCACTCAGGTATTCTTGCCTGGAGAATCCCATGGACAGAGGAGCCTGGCAGGCTACAGTCCATGGGGTCACAAGAGTAGGATGCAACTTAGCAACTAAACCACCACCATGATCTCTATAAAAATGAATTCATTTATATGAATTCATACATCTGAAGCAACTTCATGAAAGGACAAAGAGCAAATAGGAAAGGAGAAATGTGAAGGAAATGTGGATGAATTTAATGAGATGCCATTTCACAGATGTCACATTAACATATATTGGATGTGCTAAAACCACCTACCATTTCCACCTTGTGTAATCAATCCTTCATCTTCAAAGATGTCGAAACTCTCCTGGCGAGTCTGGGTGGTTTCTGACTTTAACATCTCCAGGGGCATTCGCAAGACTGTGAGATTATATTGAAGTGAGTGGGACAAATCATAGCTGTAACTGAAAAGAGAAAGCTTAATAAGAATTAGAAAAGCAAAACATATTTCATAATCTTGGCTCCCAGAAGGAATTAAAACCTATGAACTAAATTAGTTAGCACCTAATTATGAACTGAATTAGTTAGCACCAACAACAGAAGCAATGTTGTTCAAATAAGCACCTTAAACACAGTAAATCATGAATATAATTGGAAATTTAAAAATCATTACATGACTTAGGCATTTGCATAACTAGAAAAACACAATAAAATGTTAGTAACCTACATTCACTGATTTGCATAGGCACTTTGTGCTTCACACTGAAATTAATCTAACTTCATAGTCTTGCATAACAAAGTCATACTTTTATATCTATCTGAATGGACTATTAAAAATGCTATAATATCTACTTAAATAGTATTAAACAAGCTCTGTATTCTAATTTGCCTATGAATGAAAATAATTATATTAATTACTAATGGTGGCACCATGACTTATTTAGTAATAAAATAAGAATAAGCAAATAACACAGGCCACTAGAGTGAAACATGTTTGAGAAGCATGTCATTAAAAAAATTATAACAGTCTGTGCAAATAAAATTTGCACAAAATCAACAACTTTTATAAGTATCTTAAGCTATATATTTTTAGCACAGAATTTCAGACAGTATCTAGAATTTCTTAAGTTATACAAATTTGAAAATACTCTAGTCATACTTTAAAATGGTTACAACTTCAGAGATTCTCACACATTAGTTTATTAATATAATTTGAAATTGATTTTTACTTAATCTGTTAAATTTAAATGTACCACATTTGCTTGATAGAGCCACTAATTTTATTACCATCTCATCTCAGAGAGATAAAAACGGTATTAAGAAGTTGGTTTCTCAATCTCATATACAAGAGCATAAAAAACCTTAGGAATAAATTTAACCAAAGAGGTAGAAGATCTGTATATTGAAAATTATAAGACATGAATAAAATAAACAAATAAGACACAAATAAATGGAAAGATATCCAGTGTTCATAGAGTGAGTGAGAGTCGCTCAGTCGTGTCCAACTCTTTGTGACCCTGTGGACTACATAGTCCATGGAATTCTCCAGGCCAGAATATTAGAGTAGGTAGCCTTTCCCTTCTCCAGGGGATCTTCCCAACTCCAGGATCGAACCGAGATCTCCCACATTGCAGACAGATTCTTTACTATCTGAGCCACAAGAGAAACCCAGTGTTCACGAAACAGAAGAATTAACACTGTGTAAATAACCATACTACCCAAAGCCATCTACAGATTCAATACAATCTGTATCAAAATTCCAATTACATTTTCCACAGAAATAAAAAAAACAATTCTAAAATTTGTATGGAACCACAGAAGACTCCTAATAGTCAAAGCACCTTTAAGAAAGAAGGACAAAGCTGGAGGCATCCAACTTCCTGATTTCAAACTTCATTACAAAGTTACAGCATCAAAACAGCATGCTACTGAGATTTAAAAAATATAAAAATAAAAAGACACCTAGACCAATGGAACAGAATTGAGAGCCCTGGAATAAAACTACTCAGATACAGTCAACTAATATTTGACCAGGAGCGAGAAAGATGAACGGAGGAAGGATGGGCTTCCCTGGTGGCTCAGACAGTAAAGAATCTACCTGCAATACAATGCAGGAGACCCAGGCTTGATCCCTGGGTTGGAAAGATCCCCTGGAGAAGGGAATGGCCACCTGTTCCAGTATTCTTGCCTGGAGAATTCCATGAACACTGTAGCCTACACTGGCGGGCTACAGTCCATGGGGTCTCAAAGAGGTGGACACGATTGAGCGACTGACAATCTGTTTTCCAAAAGACAAATGGAGAAAGAATGGTCTCTTCAATAAACGTGTTAGGAAAATTGGACAACCACCTGCAGAAGAATGAAACTGGAACCCTGTCTTACACCACTCACAAAAATTCACTCAAAATGGATTAAACACTTAAATGTAAGACCTGAAACTATAAACTAATAAAAGAAAACACAGGGAAAAGCTCCTTGACATTGGTCTTCACAAATATTATTTTTGGACATGACACCAAAAGTGCAAGCAACAAAAGCAGAAACAAACAAATGAAACATCAAAATAAAAAGCTTTGCACAGAGAAAGAGTGAGCAAAATAAAAAGAATGGGAGAAAATACTTGCAAACCATCTCACTGTTAATGGGTTGACAGCCAAAATACATAAGGAACTCATACAACTCAATGACAAACAAATAATCCAATTTTTAAATGGGCAAACAGCTTGAATAGACATTTCCCCAGAGAAGACATACAAATGGCCAATAAATGCATGAAAAGATGCTCACCATCACATTGGGAAATGCAAATCAAGACAACAATGAGATGTCACTTCCTACCTATTAGAATGGCTATTATTAAAACAAGAAATGGCAGGGTTGGCAAGGATGTAGAGAAAAGAGAACTCTTTGCACTGCTGGTGGGAACACAAATTGGTGCAGCCATTATGAAAAATAAAACAGCAGTTCCTTAAAAATTAAAAACAGAACTACCATTTGATCCAGAAATCCCATTTCTGGTTATATATATCCAAAGAAAAAAGAGCACCATCTCAAAAGGCTATGTGCACCCCCATGCTCACTGCAGAATTAATCAAAATACCCAGGTGTGGCAACAACCACAAATGAACAGATTAATAAATTAACAAAGGAAAAGATAAATAAAATGTAGGGTGTATTTTAAAAAAATGGTAGTTGCCAGTGGCTGGGGGAAATGAAGAACTATTGGTCAAAGAGTACAAACTCTCAGCCATAAGATAAATAAGATCTGGTTATCTAATGTACAGCTGTAATTAACAGTACTGAATTATGTGCTTGAAACGTGTTAAGGGAGTAAATCAAGTGTTAACAGTACACACAAAATCACAACTATGTTTTGGGATGAAGCTGTTAACCAACACAGTGGTAATCATTCTGCGCTACGTCCATGTAGCTAATCATGACACTGTACGACTTAAACTTACAGATGTCAGTAATATCTCAATAAAGCTGGGGGCAGGGGGAGCAACTGGGCTTTTACTTTTAACAATCAACTTTTCCTATTTAGACAACTGATTTATCCTAGCTGAACCTTAAGAATGTAATATAACCTTTTTAAAAGTCTTTAACCCATAGTTTTTACTTATGGAATAACTTGATAAGAACTCAGTATGAGAATGCAGATGAACTTGAAAACCATGAAGGAGAAATCACTTCTAACAGCTCAGCTCCACTGAGCTTCAGTAATACCTCAGAGAGACTAGAAACAAGCAATAATGGCTAAAAAGCAAATGATGGAGACAAATACAATGGAAATATACTTTCGATAAACATTCATGGAAGTGAAAATTATTTCTTTAGAAGCTCTTCATTATACTATTACTAAATTAATTAACTTTCTTCAGTTTCACATCATGAAGACATAATCCACTCTACATAGTACATGTTTTTCTTTATTTCATAAATAAATAAATGGTTAACTATATTAAGGGTTTAAAACTAAACTTAAAATAATGCAAAGCACCCTAACAGTAATGATGCCAACAGCTACAACACTCTGGGTCCTCTTCCTCGTCCTATGACCCAAGTCCATTGATATATGCGATTTTGTGCTCTACATTTTGCTTTGGACACTGTGACAGAATTTTCCATGCAGCACAGTAACTTGCTATATACCTAGCCTACATAGCGGTCACTTCAGTGATGGTATGACACTCTCTCTGGATGCTCTGCTATAATTTACTGGCTTATTTTTCAATTCACCATATTTGGGTTGTCCCTGCATTGGTTGGTTTGCTTGTTTGGGCCACGACAGAGAAGCTATCTGTAGAGCTAGTGCCTTTACAAACAGGGACTAATATTTTCCCTCCTGATCTATTTTCTTCAGATATATTTTCATACACACTTGATGCTTCATTCCTCTCCAGGAAAATTATTAATTTACAATGCCAACAACAATATGTTGGTACTGCAAAAGTTCTCCCTATTTTGAGTTTATTTTTACCTAATTTTCACTAGACTGTTAACTGAAAACTGTGAAATGGTTACAACTCTATATATAAACTTTTAAAAATATTATTTATTTGAATTGGAGGATAATTACTTTACAATATTGTGATGCTTCTTGCCATACATTGACATGAACCAACCACAGGTATACGTGTCCCCTCCAACCCTGAATCCCCCTCCCATCTCCCTATATATAGACAATGCAGATTTAATTTTTGTAATTCAAAATTACAAAATAAGCCATTACAATGTATTGAGTAGAGATCCCTGTGCTATACAGTAAATCCTTATTAGTTGTCTCTTTTACATATAATAGCGTGTGAATGTCAATTCCAATCTCCCAATTTATTCCTCTCCTCACTTAACCTTAAGAAAATAAGTTTGTTTTCTATATCTGTGACCAATTCTCTGTAATGGCCTATATAGAAAAAAAACCTTAAAAACAGTAGATACATATATCCCCTCCCCCCATATAGCTGACTCACACTGCTGTACAGCAGAAACACATACAATATTGTAGATCAACTATACTCCAATAAAAATTTTTAAAAATTTGCAGAAATGGGCAGGATTTTCAATATTTGTTTGTTAATGTTTTAGAGTTTGGCCCTTAATTAATTCAACAACTGTGTGTTTATGTGCTAATCTCTAGATTTAGGACCTTGTGACATTTTCTATTTAAAAAATTAGATTTTTAAAAGGAGGAATACTTTGTTTCAGATGAAAAGATTTGGCTATTTTTTTTAAAAAGAATAATCAAAGTACTACTGTGTTTTCTGATCCTCTTTTTACCCTGTAGGAAATAATATAAACATTTAAGAGAGTGACAGAGTAAAATTAAGCTCAAACTTACCTAAAGTAAAAATTGCTGGATAGGTCCACATTTTGGAATATTCGTAGATACCTTAAAAAAATGATTACTAAAGTTAACAAAATGATGACTACAGTTACTGCTGCTATGATATATATGAAAGTTAAGAGAGTAGATCCTAAAAGTTCTCATCACAGGAAATAAAAGTTCTTTTTATTGTGTCTTTATGAGATGATGGATGCTAACTACACCTATTGTGGTCATCACTTCACAATATACAGAAGTCAAATCATTATGCTGAACACCTTAAACTTACACAGTGGAATATGTCAATTTTATCTCAATAAAACTGGGGAAAAATGACAGTAAACTACATAAGATATATTTTTTCTCAGTTACTATAAAACAAAATTCAACTTTATCTGGTAAACTCTTACTCTTATCTGAAACAAAATTGTTTTTTTACCCCACTTCCAAACATCAAGGACAGTGTCACAAAGTTCCAGAAAACCACTGTCTAACAAGGTTTTAAGCAAGAAAACCATATAACCTTTAAATTCTGGTTCATGTTCTAGAACAACACTATAAAGGTACAAAGTGTAATTAAAACCTAAGCCACTATTTTCCCTAAAAACTCATAAACATGCCTAACTTTGTTCCATTTTGAGCCTTTATAATATCAAACCAATTCTAGCATTTTCTCTAGCAATTTATTATTTATTAACAGTCTTTCCCCGTATGCCCCAGGTTCCAATAATTTCCCAAAACAACTTTTTGAAGCTTTCAAATGCATAGAAAAATTGAGGTGGGGGGAAATAGTATAATGAATAGCAGTATGTCCACCTGAATTTCACTGTTAAATATTTCTCCTTTTACATACATACATCCTCTCTCTTTAAATACACAAGTACATTTTATTTTTCTAAACCATCTGCAGTAAGAAGCAGACATGATGGCAGTCCTAAATATTATATATCTTAATATTACATATCTATTATGAACAAGGACAATCTCCTAAATAACCACAATGTCACTATACACCCCAAATTTAACATTGATCCAATACCCACTAGTATATAGTTCATATAAAACCATTCCAGTAAAGCCCTTTACAGCTCTGTGCCTGTGTGTGTACACACTGTGCACATATTTTAATCCAGGATCCAACAGAAACTCAAGTGCTGCACTTGTCATGCTTATTCTAAAATCTAACCCTCTGGCTCTTCCTGTATTTCACGACACTGACATTCCTGAAGGGTCTGGGTCAGCTGTCTTACAGAAATCCCACATATGGATTTGTCTGATTATTTTCCTCATGCTTAGATCCAATTTAAATATTTTTATCATGCTTAGATTCAATTTAAATATTTTTAGTAAGAAAACTACGCAGGCTATTGGTGTCCTTCTCACTGCTTCATATTCAGTTCAGTTCAGTCGCTCAGTCATGTCCGACTCTTTGCGACCCCATGAATCACAGCACACCAGGCCTCCCTGTTCATCACCATCATATTAAGAGGCAAATAATGTTAGTTTTGTCTCATCACTGGTGATGCCAAGTTTGACCATTTGGTTAAGTATGTTTGTCATTTTTTTCTCTTTGTAAATAATAAAAATATTCATGAAGTATAGTATGTTGAGACATTCATGAAGTACAGTAGGTCAACAATAACCTCTCACCTAATGGTTTTAGCAGCCATTATTGATTCTTGCCCAAATCAATTATCATAATGCAGGGTCTTCAGAGCTTGAACAAAAGCTATAGCATTCTGAGCCGTATTTACATTTTAAGATTTATAATCTATTGACTATATTTTGCTTTTTAATTGGTCTATAGATACAAAAATGGCAGTTATCATCAGTACATACCTAGCTTCATCAGGATGACTAATCCGTACAGAATCATTGGGTATATAGATCATATTTGTATCTTCAATCTTAATATTGCATGACCTCCAATATCTGCCATCTTCCTCCTTTTGGTTATTAACACAATATAATAGCCTTCTAAAAACCTGACAAAACCTACACAACAACAACAAAAAAGACAGAAAGATAAATACACCTCCTACACTTAGCAATGCTTTCAGATACATATTTAAACGGCAAAAAGACTCGGACATATTTCCTGCTTTATTATTTCTCTGATTTACAGTCATATAAATTTTCAGCTGTTTTAGAATTATTCTCTAGAAATATTTATCTCACTTAAAAATACCACTCTGAACAATTTGATTATAGGAAGACTGTATGTGTTACAGTTCAGTAACACTAAATTCCCAACTACACACTGGTTACCATATAGTCTTGGGTTAAAAATGTTCTGGCTCCCAGAACTTTTGCTTTGGGGGTAAAACTAATTCTCTTGGTGGCTGGGGGGAGGGAGAGGGGCACACTTCTGAACCAGCTATGTGAGGAGCTCGGCAGACCCTCTCCCCAGTGACTGGTAAAAATTATAAAAACAAAATACTGACAGTTTCTGGAAAGTCTCCTAAAGGCATACAGCAAATGGAGAAACATTTATTCAGAAAAATCTGCTAGGTCTGGGGAAGACCGGCTGTGGCATCGGAACCGTAGCTTGCTCCCCTCCTACGCCCTTCTCCCAGTTCAGTGTGGCCGGTGTGCGCTCCAGCAGGCGTGCCTCTCCCCACCAGCTCGCAGTCTAGGGCCCCGGTTTCTGCTCAGGAGGTGCAGGCCACCAGCGCTTCTCATCCCCTCCAGCTCTGTGCTGCAAATTCTTCATTCCAGGCAAGCACATCTGAAACCAGAGGCTCCTACTTGTAGAGTGAGGCCCTATCCCAGCACAGATACCGGTCCCGTCACCCCAGCTCACTCACTGCGCGAGTCAGATACGGTCACACACAGCTGACTTCCTACCAGAAACAACGGAGGCCAGAAGGCTGTGGGGTAACTTACTCAAAGCCCTGAAAGGAAAACTCAGCCAAGGACCTTACACACACAGCTGATGCTTCTTCAAAACTAACTTTCTTGTGTGCGCGTGTGGCTGTCCCTCTTGCACTTGCCCTCTTTCTCTCTCTCCGAGTGTTGCACTCTCTAAAGTCTGAGCTAGAATCTTGGGGCTATAAATTTTTGCTCTAGAACTGGCAAATACCCATAGTCTGTGCCGTGTTATTCTTAGTTGAGATTAGTAATTGAACGTACTAATGTAAATGAGCCAAAATACTCAAGAGAAAGATACCATAAGGATTTTGATGAACCATGTTACTGCTATTAAAATATTTTCGAGAGCCACAAAGCACATTTTTAAAAAAATGTTCATTTGTGCTCCTCCCCACTAGAGGAAAATGGCAATGCACTCTCCAGTATTACGGAGAATTCCACAGACATAGGAGCCTGGTGGGCTACAATCCATGGGTCACAAAGAGTCAAACATGACTGAGTGATGCATCTGGCTACTTTCACTTGTAGACTAGCCCAGAATTCCCTGACTAAAGCTAAAGGACATAAAATAGGAAATAAAGCTTAATGTCAATGTCATTAAAAGCAAGTTAGGAAGCAGTTATCCTTTAAGAAGGCCAAAACCTACAAAATCAAGGGTCTTGGAAGCAGCATAAACACCCAAAACGGGAATCTAATTGAGTGTAAGTAATAAATATTTCCAAGACAAATCAGTTTTCCTTTTGTTCTTGTTATGTATTTTTTATATAAGAAAAAAACCTCTCTGTAATAATTTCCCCCAACCTGCATTCCAATTGAATTTTATGTTTTCAATTCTAGACTATTTCAACCTACGTATCCCTTTATATTTTTAAGAAAGTAAATACACTGTACAAAAGAACACTCTCTGCCAGCTAAGTGCTTTTTGCATATTATGAGATTATTTTCTTTTTACTACCAATTGGAAATGTCACTTGTTTGGTTTTTAAAGGTTCCCATCAAATATAGCCAACAATTAAAAAGCTTCAGTCTGGCACAGACCTCTGTCAAAAGTCAGCCTCATCATCATTTTAACACATGAAAAACCGGACAAGTTTCTTCCTCTCCATTCTATGCACTTCTGATCCCAGACCAATTTCCCCAAGTTCTTCCCAGAAGCCTAGACGACACTCATCATGCAAAAGTGACTCCTTTTTCTCCCAGTAGAGAAGGCTGTGTGGTTTGTGATGGACACCAAGCAAAGTAAATAAAAGGGCAGTGTGAGAGGATGGAGTGGTGTGGAGTTCTAGGGGCTGGAGAGGATCACACAAGCTCACCAACAGGGAAGAGGGCAGTATCCTCCTGGGTCACCTTGTCAGCTGGTCACTATCTCCAGAGCCTCTCTGCACTCGGACAGAGATGTATCAAAACCCACAAGGGTCCAAAGTGACACCCTAACACCAAATCTGTCACCCCCTCACAAGTCGAGGCCCACGTGCCGTTGCCGTTTTCCCTTTCTCTTGACTCTGCGATCTGTTTCTAAGGGTGCTGCTTTAAAGAACAACCAAGCCCATCACTTGGTCTACTATGAAGACACTTACTCTACCACTCCCCTTCAGCCTACAGGCAGCTTACAAGAGTGTCCTCTCACGGTGACACAGGCAGAAAAAGCACATATATCCAAAGGAGCTGGATGGTCAGAGCACCGAGAAAAGGACGGACCACAGGCCTCCACCCAAACGTCCCAGGACCACATTAAAACTGGGTGAGAGTGGCTAATGCTTTTCACTTTCACAGTCTTGAAACCACTGCTGAGGTCAACATAACACTCCCATCACTCCAAAACACCCCCTCGGGCTCCTCTGATGTCCATCCGCTCTTCCCAGCCCCAGCACCCACTGATGGATTTTCTGACCCTGCAGATCTGCCTTCTGTAGTGTGTCATAGGCAGGAGCTTAAAAACAAAAGAAAAACTGGGTGAGCAAAGCTCACGACCTATCTGGTGGTCTCCCAAACCTCCTGGCTATCAAACCACAAAGGAACAAGTCATAAATGGGCACCACAGCTACAGAGCAGGCTCAGTCCATGTCTAGGGACCAGAGATGGTCCCTGAGCTTCCAGTAGCAGTCCATGAAAAGAAATGCACACAAACTGAAAGGAAGGCTTCAGGAACATCAGAGTTCATCATCAACGAGTCTGCCCTGAACAGACAAGACTAGTTTGGATACTATGAACTTATGTGCTGAGTCACATGTGGCCCAAGCTGATGACAAGTTACGCCCAGCAGGCTCTTGTGTTGGTCTTGACACATTGCTGGGAAAAAAACTGGTCCTTTACTGTAGACAATTGAGAAGCATAGCTTTAAATTCTTATAGACTATGAATTAGATTAACCATGGTAACAGTTCAAAACAGTTCAGCAAAAATACTATTCACAAATTGGGCATGCTAAAAAAAACAGAGAGAAAATACTTCAGCCGCAGAACAGAAGGCAACCACTCAAGTCCTTTCACACATGTCTTATTCCGACAATCAGACTACATATATTTCCAAGGTTAAGTATTTTGCCTTTTGTTATTTCAGTTGCCCTTATTTTGCGTTTTGCTATTTCAGTAGCCCTCATTTGTCTATCCAATACTAGATAAATCATAGCCTTTTATTAAGTCCTTATTTACTCTTCAAACATTGTAAGCATGGTTGAATTAGAATAAAAAAAGTGCATTTCCACAAAAGTAATAAATGTTTACTTAGTACATTACTGTGTCACTTTACTGGCAAGTCAACCTTATAGTCACTTCACCATCCAAGGAGAGTCTCAAAGGGGCCTCAAATTGTACTAGAAATGTACCACGATATCTAAGAATGCCACCTAAGCGAAACATGGCAATATCTTCAGTCCTCATCCAAAGTTTATTAAGAGCTGTGTATAAAATGAATATTTATAAACTTGGTTATCTGTGGATTAAAATACAGCTATGGTTTCACAAGCTTAGTTATCAATAAATTTAAAATGAGGCAAGGAATATTGCTGAAAGCAAAGATGCCCAGAACAGTGAGGAATGATCAAAGTACCATTAGAGTGCCACGGTCCACCATCTGCACGCGTGCACGCATGCTAAGTCGCTTCAGCCGTGTCCAGTTCTTTGCGACCTATGGGCTGTAGCCCATCAGGCTCCTCAGTCCATGGGATTCTCCAGGCACGAATACTGGAGTGGGTTGCCATGCCCTCCTCCAGGGGATCTTCGTGACCCAGCAATTGAACCCATGTCTCCTAATCCCCTATGTTGGCAGGCAGCTTCTTTACCACTCGTACCACCTGTGAAGCCCAGGAAAGCATCGAGAGGCCACTTAATGTAAAAAGCAAACTGCCCAATACAACTCCAAAACACCCAAGGGCAGCTATTTTAAAATATAGTTCAATGGGCTTCCCAGGTGGTGCGAGTGGTAAGAACCCACCTGCCAATGCAGGAGACCTAAGAGACCCGGCTTCAATCCCTGGGTGAGGAAGACCCCCTGGAGGAGGGCGTGGCAACCCACTCGGTATTGCCTGGAGAACCCCATGGACAGAGGAGCCTGACAGGCTACAGAGCACAGGGTCGCAAAGAGTCAGACACAGCTGAAGTAATTTAGCACACACACCCACAACTGATCTTCAACTCATTATACTTAATTAGCAAGGAAGGTTCAATTTTGAATATTTAACTCTGACTAATTAGGCATTCAATATTATATAGACTTAAGAAATTTCCATTTTTCAAAAGTTGAAATGAAGTATTAGCATTTAAAGAAATGAGTTTAACCTATTAAGTATCTGATTAAGTCTAATGTATATAAGATACTTTTTTTATTTCTAGATTTTTTTTCTTTGACTAAGAGTTAAGTAACACTTAAAGTGGAATTTAACATGTATGGAATGTATGCAATTAAAACACATGAACTCACCTGACATACACTAACATGCACGTTATCCATTAAACATGAAACCTCAAGGGAATTATCAAGACTAAGCAGAAGGTACACAGAAGGTGCCAGTCCTATGCAGAAGAAACTAACCGTACCGACCACTCTCGCCCTTCCCTGGCAGCCACCTAAGACACAAAACGGACCCAAAGGGATCCACAGTAAGGGCTATGAGAGCGCATCGAGAAAAGCAAACCTCAAACAGGGCAGAAAAGGCATAATCCAAGTCTCAACAAGTACACATCCACCAAATAGAGAGTGCTAATCAGAGAACTGAACCTAAGACTGTGAGACTATGTAGCACAGGTCAGTCCATATTCTGTGAACATCTACAGACACCACTCAGGAAATATTACAGACAGTTTTGCGGGTTTAAGAAGCAGAAAGATAATTTTGTGTTTGGGAGAGGGGGAAAAGACTTGAAATATGGCTATGCCAACAGGTAAGCTGAAACACAACTGCCCTCTGCCTGGCCTCCAAGGCCCCGGTGATCTGGCCTCAACAACCACTTGCCAGCATTCCAGGACCCGTGGGCATCTTCATGCCGGCGCTTCTGCCGCCACCCCTCCTGGGGCTCTCCCCTCCCTTCCCCACATCCATCCAGAGCTTGCTTCTCCTCCAGGGTCCAGCCTGAGTCTTATCTTCTCCAGGAAATCTTTCCTGGCCACTCCAGGTAGTCTGCCTCTTATGTAATCCCCAGCATTTACTATTGACTACACAACTGGGATCCAAATTCCAGTCCTGGAGTTGTTTCCTGGGCCCTGGGTTGTGTCCCCGAACCCCTCCACCCCACCCCCACCCAATCCAATCATCCTAAGACTCCCTGGGACAAATCCAGGAGCACAGATAGGTTTTCTGACCCACTGTCACGAAGGACCGCGCACCAGAGGAACTGCGGGCCATCTCCCAGACGCCCTACATGGGGCTCCTTTAAAGGCCATGGACTCCTTCAAAGGCCAAGGCCATTTCTATGCTTGTTCATGAATAAGTAAAGGCATTATTATAGGATTTGGGAAAGAGATTAGGTGAAATTTAAATGAAGAGGCTCAAATCAGAGCAAGACTGATGTAAAGAGATAAACATCAGGTCTGGACTGTGAAGCGGACTCAGGGTCTCATTTCCTTGAAAGCACTAAAGTGAATAGAGCTGCAGTCGGCTGCATCCAGAACGCCCTTATCTGAAGCTCCGAGCTCGCCTTGTCAGCCGAGGCTGCCTCTCTGCGTCAAAATGACTTAGATCATCCAGGCGACAGAGGGGATGTTTTCTCTCACTGACACAATTTTAAAGAGCAAAGTTTCCGACTGTCTGTGATTTTAGAGAACAAAGTTTCTCTGAGAGTAAGAAAGCAGTTGTCACTCAGAGAAGGGGCTTGTGACACTTTACACTGCAGCGTGTCCTTGAGAGAAACTCCTCTAATTTAAAAGCTGGTTTTACCTGTATCTGTTTTTCCAGCTAATGTTTACAAGTCCAAGCCAATTTTCACTTTTTCATTTCTTGACAAGCCAGACTCCTTAGAGGTCCAAACCATCGCTACATTTGTTCATATCCTATATGAATCTGAGCACAGTCCTGGGCATATAGCAGATATTATATAAAGGCTGTTTGATAGATGATTCATTTTTAAATAACCAAAGACCCAGCAGGTGGGTCACATTTACAAACCTATATAAATATGAGCCTTGCAAACTATCTTCAAGGAGTCTATATATAGGGGGAAAAAAAAGAGGTTGAAAGAGGGAGGTATCTTTCTTACCTACAACACCAAAAGCTGAAACAGCTCGAAATAACCCAGAGGAGCCTTTCTGTCCCATCTTTGTCCTGTTTCCTAATCCAAGCGCCCAAGAAGTTCTCGCACTTCTTGTTGAGTATATACATGCTAGAAATAAGCAAATTAATCTGTAAGGTTGTGTTTGATTTTTTAGATTATTTATTTACTTGTGAAAATTAAGTTTCCTACAGCTTTACATCATTAGCTATTTCACAGAGAAGTATATAAAAGTGCAGGACTAAGCCACAATTCTAAAAAGCCAACAAATTTTTTAACATTAGCAGTTAATTAAGGGTGGTTACTGGATAACACATTGCTGTACTTAAAAAATGTATACCAAAACCTTATCTTCTGGATCAGAGATTCAGAGGTATGAGAAATCCACAGACAAGTTTCAAGAAATCTATAAACTCCTTAAAACTGTATGCAAAGTTTTGGTTATATTTGCATATGTATATTTTTGTGAGAAGGCCCATAGCTTTTCTTAGAGTCTCAAAGAGATCCCCAATCAGCCACTCGTACCCCCAAGTAAAGCCAAGTATCATTACATCATATTAATAAATACTGCCAGACGGTATGTGTTTGGGCGAAGGAGGACCATGATACCCAAGAGTATGAGAAGTCACGAACTACAACACATCCAAAATTATGTAACACAGAAATTAGTTTTCCAAAGAGTTTAGTGAAAATGAGTTCCAAACTACAGCTATTGATACCTTTGAAAAACCAGGAACCCACACAGATCCAAAAATATTCAGACAAGAACTTCAACATAAAGTGTTAGCTGCTCTCACCTGAGAGTCAAAATTAACTGTTCAATTCCACCTTAGTATATTTCTCTTTTGACTAAAAGCCTCATATTTTTGTGCCACCTGAATTAAGTCCCAACTCTGAATAATATGACATGTGGTTAACAGCAGCTTAACATTTCTCTAGCAAGTCATCAGAAGTGACCCTATCACTTTTAGCAGTATAATAACAAGTCTGCAGTAGGGAAGTCCTTTTTGACTTCAAGGAGCTTCATATTAAAGAAGAAGAATAAATAATCTTTTCGGTAGCTGCAATATTGAGAGTTATATCAGTCCTTAAAATGGCACCCCTTTAAGAAAATATATTCATTATCTTATCCAAAGTGCTTGCTTCGTAAAAAATCAAAATGAAGGGCAAAGTGTAATTCTGGCAAACTTTCTGACTTCAGCAATTTTAGAAACCAGATTAGAGATTTAAAATTCTAGCCAACCATGAAAAACTATCATCATTTTTAGATGTATGATTAAAAAAAAAGTATACATTGCTAGAAGCTGTAAGGATATTTCATATCCACTAAACGAGGAGTACAAAGGTTTCTGTCTGTATTCAGGTTGTCAAGATACTTACCCTGTCATCAATGATAACCAAATCTTTTGGTTCTGTTCTGTCAATTTTCAAAACACGATATTTTGTTTCTGCATGATTGCTCCCAACTAGGAAGTATCTCTATAAAGAAAAAGAAATGGCATTAGTTTTTTTAAGACAGCTTGCCTTATACACATTTTATAATAACTTTGGTTTTTTCTCATTAAATACATGAATTAAGTCAGGTTACTTTTTAAAAGAAATATTTCTGTTAAGTACAACTGGCAGATTAAAGAAAGGCTGATTCTAAAAGGTCAACTTTAAAATTGAAATATTCGTCGGGTGTCATGATTAGCAGTCTGATATTTAAAATGTACCCAGTAACCAGGTCAGATGAATTTAATTATATTATACAGAGATTAACCTAACTGATTGGGGACTGATGTTTAAACTTTGCCAGGAAACTGCGGCTCTGGTAAGAATTAGAAAGCTCAACACATAATTAGGAATGCTTAGACAATTATAGCTATTAAAATATTGATATTTTATCAAATAAACCTTTATACATTTTCTGTAGAAGACTAAAAATGGCTTTAATACAGCAACTGTGAAAGTCAACCGCAAAGTCCCAATAAAAAATTAAAATGAACGTACTTTCTGAAATGGCTTTTTATAGATAAGCTACAGGAAATAATTAATATTCTTTCTTTTCTGAAACACTTCCTTGGAGCATTTTACCTGAACACATTAGTCTTCTTAAATGAATACTGAGAATAAAATGAACACTAAAAACATAGAAAAATAATCATCCTATAGTCAAAGAAAATGCTTTTCAGAAAATCTAAACCAGATGAATAATTTTTATACTGTGTTTAAGAAAATACGTAAAACTCCATTAGGAAAAATATATTTAAAATATTTTGCTTCAAAAAAGTAAGTCCTTTAAAGTGGCTCTTTTTCAACACTGCAAAAATTAAGAACACATTGCCACCATCAACCGGCATCTAACCATCTCATCAGTCACATAAGACACTGATAGACAAAGCAATTAAATAACAAATAAGATTCTTTAGATTAATGGCCAAACTGAAGTATAGATACTGAGAGGAGGAGAGATTAATGTTAGGTACTAAAGGTGCAGGAAACCTCAGAGGACTTAGGACTTAAACTGAGCCTTGAAGGTTGGAAATAGAAGATAGGTATAACAGAAGACAGAGATGTGCTCAGGCACGTCCGACTCTTTGTGAGCCCATGGACTGCAGCCCACCAGGCTCCTCTGTCCATGGGGATTCTCCAGGCAAGAATACTGGAGTGGGCTGACATTTCCTACTCCAGGGAATCTTCTCGAGCCAGGGATTGAACTCGCATCTCTTGACTCTTTAAGACTGTGCCACCTGGGAAGCCCCATAACAGAAGATGAGAACTTGGCTATATCGTTTTAATACTAAAGCTGTAAAAACAGATGAGTTTTTAAATTAAGTATATATCTGTTTACAAAGGTATGATCTAGACTTTCAGATTATAAAGAACAAAACTATATGTTAAAAGATGATAGGTTAGGGACTTCCCTGGCTATCCAGTAGTAAGACTGTGATTCCACTGCCAGGGGCACAGGTTCGATTCCTGGTCAGGGAACTAAGATCCTGCATGCCACACAGAGCGGCCAAAATAAATTTAAAAATACAATTATGTTAATTTGAAAAGAAAAAAAGATGATGGGTTAGCCCATGCTTAAGGGGAAAACTAACCAAAATACTGAATCCCTGTCTTCTAGGGAGAAACAGAGTCTAGATGAAAGTATCAGTTTATCATAAGGAACAAACAGAGCAATTATAATAAATTAGTAAACCAAAAGAAGACACCCAGTGGCCAGGATGCACTGGAGGAGCAGCTGGAAGGGCAGGGACCCAGCGAGAGGGAGGAGGTCCCCGTCCTCGTTCCTCCCCAAGACCCCACCCACCACTGGGAGGAAAGTGGGGTCACCAGCCTAGTGAACTCAGCCACAGAAGAACGGCCTATAAATTACACGTTTGTTAGGAGAAAAGGAAACCGCCTTCTTGAGCACTTGAGGAAAAATAGGTTCCCGGGAAAGGAAACAGTGAATGCAAAGACTTATATCTGAAGTCAGCACTTCTTCTGAGCGCCCTGCTAAATTTGTCTGGGGCTACTGTATCCCGTCTGCCTATTATTAGCAGCTTTGGAGTCTGACTCTTCTGGTTTTTAATTCTAGTCCAGTAGTGTAATCTGGTTCTGCAGGCATTGAGTACATGTTAAATGAAAGAACAATCACTCACCACAGGCTAACCATTTAATCTGCTGGGTAACTTTCTACAACATTTACACTAAGCCATCTTTCTCGGTTAACTGCACAGAAAGACAGTCCTTCTAAGTCCACCACCTCATGGGATTCTCTGGGCAAGAACACTGGAGTGGGTTACAACTCCCTTCTCCAGGGGATCTTTCCGACTCAGGGATCAAACCTGTGTACTGCAAGTGGATTCTTTACTGTCTGAGCTATATATATCTGAATCACTCAGTAAGGAGCCACATCACAGCTTTAGGAGAGGTAAAACTGCTGAGTGGAATTCCTAGAGTTTCAACACATCCTAGGAAATCTAAAGATGACTGCAGTAGGACCATGACTTGGCAGTTTGTAATAAAAAGACTGAATTCCTGGGGTAGGAGTAGACAAATGCACTCTTTTCCTTTGAAGCACACACAGGAGAGTGGATCTGCACCTCTCTTATCCAGACCCTTCCGTGAAGTCACTCCACGAAGCGGAGGAGCAAGGCAAAAAGCCACAGAACTCAGAAGCAGATCGGAGTGGGAAGAAAGAAACTGGAAGCAGTGTAACTGTCCACATTCTCCATTAAAGTGGTCTAAGAATCCTGAAAATGGTTTGTGCAGAGAAGAGCGACCTCTTGTGGAAACAGTTATGCGGGGGAAACCCACAGCACTCAGCAGTGCACAGAATGACGCTCCTGCACTGCCCCCTGGTGGGCGAGTCACAGGCTTTCAGGCCAAATTTTTAAGAGGTAACTTTTCCAGAAAGGCCTTAATTCTACTTGGTTTGATTAACTACACACACACATATACATATATATTCTTAGGCTTTATTATGTTTAACATCATGCTTCAAAATTAATTTCAGCATTTTGGGGTTTAAAAATAGCCCTGAAATATCTTTTCCTTAAATTCTTCTCCACTGTTGATTTTTTTCTAAATTTTTATTTCGAAAATTTTTCAAACCTACAGTAAAATAGACAGAATGGTAAAATGAAAACCCACATTCCACTCAGCTAGATTAACTTTGTGGTTAACTTTGTGCTACATTTTTTCTTCTCCCTTCTTCCTTCTAGAGATAAGCTTTTTTTTTTTTTTTGAACCACATGAAAAAACAAGTTGCAGGTATCATAACACATCATCCCGAAAGCCTTCAACTTGTATTTTCTAAACACAAGGACATCGTCCCACATAATCATAACAACCACTGATACAACATTACCTATAACCCATCAAGTTTCCCCAAATGTCCCAATAGTAGCTTTTATGTGCTAAGTCCACTCAATTATGTCCAGCTCTTTGCAACCCCATGGACTATAGCCCACCAGGCTCCTCTCTCCCTGGGATTCTCCAGGAAAGAATACTGGAATGGGTTGCCATGCTCTCCTCCAGGGGACTGTCCCGACCCAGGGATTGAACCCACATCTCTTAAGTCTCCTGCATTGGCAGAGGGGTTCTTTACGACTAGCGCCACGTGAGAAGCCCAGTATCCTTACTAGCTAGCTTTAAGTTTAAAAAAAAAAAAAAGGAATCCAATCAAGGATTCTGTATAGCACTTGTAACCAGGCCTTTATAAAATATCTTTTAATCTAGAACAGTCACCCTGCCTTTACTTTCAAAGACTGTCTTTCAGATCATGTTAAGAGAGTCCACAATTTTAACAATTTTTCTGGCTTCCTATTGGCATCATTCATCTGCCCATGTACCAGTGAATGGCTCCTGTGTGCCAGGCACTGGACTAGATACCTAAAGGCAATGATACATTGAAGCTATATTTTAGGCACATGCCTTGCTAGTGGATTAGATTGGAGGAAAAAGAAGTAATCAATCCAAGTACTTTTGCTTGATGAGCAAATGCTACGGACAGGGCCCACACAGGTGGGATTTGAGGACAAGAGCTTGTGAGTGGTCTTTCTAGGGGATAAAATATCTTTTAATCTAGAACAGTCACCCTGCCTTTACTTTCAAAGACTGTCTTTCAGATCATGTTAAGAGAGTCCACAATTTTAACAATTTTTCTGGCTTCCTATTGGCATCATTCATCTGCCCATGTACCAGTGAATGGCTCCTGTGTGCCAGGCACTGGACTAGATACCTAAAGGCAATGATACATTGAAGCTATATTTTAGGCACATGCCTTGCTAGTGGATTAGATTGGAGGAAAAAGAAGTAATCAATCCAAGTACTTTTGCTTGATGAGCAAATGCTACGGACAGGGCCCACACAGGTGGGATTTGAGGACAAGAGCTTGTGAGTGGTCTTTCTAGGGGCAAGGGCTTAATGGCCACAATGGAGGGGGGGGCAAAAATCCACAGCAGAGCTGGGTGATGAGCAAATGGGTAGCCTTCCAAGCAAAGAGAGAGGAGTGGAGGGCTCTGCTCTCCCTGCCAAACACCTCACTAAAATTACAGTAAAGTTTTTTATGGTCATTTTCTTAGAAGCCTCAAGGGCAAGAGAAGGAGAAAAGCAGGCTGCAGAAAAAAGAAAAAATCATTTGAAACTGAAAAGTGTGCCCAAGAAAGAACGCAGTAGCAAGTCAAGAAGCAATCCAATTTGCACTATAGAACCCCCAAAGGCATGAAAATTTGTTGCAGCTCTTATCTCTGGAGGGAGAAGTGTAAAACTTCAGAAAACTGAAGATTAAAAAGGAGCTGGCACACGCTTCCAAGGAAGAAAAAAAGGCTGCAAGCTAAAGATCAAGAACAGCACAACACTAGAAATTCTCAACAGCAAAACTGAAGGTAAAAGACGGGGACACAATGCCTTCAAATTTTTAAGGGAAAATTAATTTCAAGCTTTAACTCCACATTAGGCCTATTAATCAAACGTGAGGGCCTAATAAGGGAATTTTCAGATATTGTTGTTGCCGTTCAGTCAATAAGTTGGTCTGACTCTGCGACCCCATGGACTGTAGCATGCCAGGCTCCTCTGTCTTCCACAACCTCCTGGAGTTTGCTCAAATTCATGTCCATTGAGTTGGTGATGCTAACATCTCATCCTCTGTCTCTATTCTCCTTTTGCCTTCAGTCTTTTCCAGCATCAGGGTCTTTTCCAATGAGTTGGCTCATCGCATCAAGTGGCCAAGGTATTGAAGTTTCAACTTCAGCATCAGTCCTTCCAAGGAATATTCAGGTTTCCTTTTTGGATTGATTTCCTTTTGGGTTGATTAGACTGCAGTCCAAGGGACTCTCAAGAGTCTTCTCTGGCACCACAATTTGAAAGCATCAATTCTTCAGTGGTCAGTTTTTTTTATGGTCCACCTCTCATATCCTTACATGACTACTGGAAAAACCATAGCTTTGACTACACATACCTTTATCAGCAAAGTGATATCTCTAATTTTCAGTACACTAAGTTTGCCATAGCTTTCCTTCCAAGGAGCAAGCATCTTTGCATCTTTTATTTTCATGGCTGCAGTAATCGTCAGCAATGATTTTGGAGCCCAAGAAAATAAAATCCATCACTGCTTCCACTTTTTCCCTTTCTATTTGCCATCAAGGGATGGGACTGGATGCCATATTCTCAGTTGTTTAAATGCTGAGTTTCAAGCCAGTTTTTTTACTCTCCTCTTTCATCTTCATCAAAAGGCTCTTTAGCTCCTCTTCAATTTCTGTGATTAGAGTGGTATTATCTGCATATCTGAGGCTGTTGTGGCAATCTTGATTCCAGCTTGTGACTCATCCAGCCCAACATTTTACATGATGTACTCTGGATACAGGGTGACAATATATAGCCTTGCCATACTCTTTTCCCTATTTTGAGCCAGTCAGTATGTCCGGTTCTAACTGCTGCTTCTTGACCTGCATACTGATTTCTCAGGAGGCAGGTAAGGTGGTCTGGTTTTCCCATCTCTTTAAAAATTTTCCACAGCTTGTTGCAGTCCACGTCGTCAAAGGCTTTACTATAGCAATGAAGCAGAAAGTA
>SJYC01150570.1:0-20529 GCA_006408675.1 Madoqua kirkii
TGTCCGGTTCTAACTGCTGCTTCTTGACCTGCATACTGATTTCTCAGGAGGCAGGTAAGGTGGTCTGGTTTTCCCATCTCTTTAAAAATTTTCCACAGCTTGTTGCAGTCCACGTCGTCAAAGGCTTTACTATAGCCAATGAAGCAGAAAGTAAGGTGAGGTGAAGTCGCTCAGTCGTGTCCGACTCTTTGCAACCCCGTGGACTGTAGCCCACCAGGCTCCTCCATCCATGGGATTCTCCAGGCAAGAACACTGGAGTGGGTTGCCATTTCTTTCTCCAGGGGATCTTCCCAACCCAGGGATTGAACCCAGGTCTCCCGCATTGGAGGCAGACACTTTAACCTCTGAGCCACCAGAGAAGCCCATAATGAAGCAGAAGTAGGTGTTTTCTGGAATTCTCTTGCTTTCTCCACGATCCAGCAAATGATGGCAATTTGATCTCTGGTTCCTCTGCTTCTATGAAACTCAGCTTGTACATCTGTTTTCAGTTCATGTATTGCTGAAATGGAGCTTGAAGGAGTCTAGGCATAACCTTGCTAGTACGTGAAATGAGCCCAACTGTACAGGAATTCCTCGGCACTGCCCCTTCTTGGGATTGGAATGAAAACTGACCTTTTCCAGTCCTGTGGCCGCTGCTGTGTTTTCCAAATTTGCGAGCATATGGAGTGAAGCACCTTAATAGCATCATCTTTTAGGATTTCAGATATGAACAGCTCGGCTGGAATTCCATCATTTCCACTAGGTTTTTTTCACAGTAATGCTTCCTGAGGCCCACTTGACATCCCACTCCATGATGTCCAGCCCTAAGTGAGTGATCACACCACCAGTTTTCCAGGTCATTAACACCTTTCTATGTGTGTGCAGCTCTTCTGTGTATTCTTGCCACCTCTTTTTAATCTCTTCTGCTTCTGTTAGGTCCTTACTGTTCCACACATGCACAGATTCAAAGATTCCTGCCAAGGAACCCTTCCTCATGAAGCAATTGAAGGAGATGCTCCACTAGAATGAGGGCATAACTTAATTCTTTTTAATCTCTTCTGCTTCTGTTAGTCCTTACTGTTCCACACATGCACAGATTCAAAGATTCCTGCCAAGGAACCCTTCCTCATGAAGCAATTGAAGGAGATGCTCCACTAGAATGAGGGCATAACTTAAAAGAGAAAAAAAAAATCCAGGATCTGGGAAAGTAAGGAAATCATCACAGGAGAGGTGATGGGATGGTGGTTAAGGGAGATCCCAGGATGGCAGCTGAGCTGGAGGCCGTGGGAGCAACCAGCCCAGATCTGAGCCACTGCTTCAGGAAGAACACCTACTGTGTGAATCTGCTGAGAGGGGACTTAAAGTTGAGCTGAAACCATTATAAATTAGAAATATGAGATTTTAGGAAGAAGGAAAGGTCATCTCAGGTACCTGCAGCCTGAGGTTCAAATGGTGAAGGTGAAAGAGGAGGTAATTGAAATGCCCAAAAGCAACTAAGAGGAAAAGGGAGCAGTACCTGGAGTGCTCGGGACTTTCATGATTGGGCACACGTCCGCCGGACTGCTAAACGCAGGCACACACCGTGGATGAGAGGAACCGACTCCAGGGGACACGTCCGTGTGTCAGCAGATCCACTGAGGGGCAGAGGGGTTGGCAAGAACTGGGGTGGAGAATCGGGACACCAAAGGAAGCTGCCTTAAGATGCCCATTAAGACAGAAAGGCTCTGAGCTGACTTTTCCAAGTATCAAGAAAAAGCTTAAAATGTCACCATGCAGCTTTAACAGCAGTGACTTGGTTTAAAGATGAATGTATTTCTAAAGTATATACATGAACTCCACATAGAATACAGAAGGTAAGCCACTTAACAGGAAATGCAGTTATCCACTAACATTATCATCTTCTTTGATAATGACAGGCTAATTAATCACTCAGTTTTCAGCAGAGAGAAGAAAATCAGCTCTCTTGAAAGAGGAGACATTTTAGGTTGTCCTGACAGCTTCGATTACTGTTAAACTGCACTTGAACTTTCAGAATAAAGGTATTATTTTTAAAGATCATCACAAAGTCACTTCTCACAATCTTTAGCAGTCTGCAAGCCTACCACCTTGCTGATCCCAACAATCCTACAACCAGTAACCCAGCCCAGGAGGAGAAAGGAGATTCTGACAGTCAGAGGGACGCTGCCAAGTTCATTTTTCACGGCATCAGGGCTTTGCTGAAGGGAGAGCATTAAATCCCCTCTGGAAACAAGTGGGAACTTTGTCACCTCCATCATCACCATGATTCTCTTTCCAACTTTACATCAACTGGTTCCCAGTTCCAGTCCCTTTGTGACCCACATCCTGTGCTGTTCTCTCCTGTCCTCTAATTTCCAAATCAAGGCTCATTGAATGAGCTGCATTCCTCACAAAGTGGTTCATACATACTAATTCTATTTCATGTGATGGGATGGAAAGAAGGGAGAAGTTACCTTAATTCTTTTAGAACAAGGTAGGACTTGAAATAGACCCAAACATATGTACATATACAATAATAATTTTGAGCTAGCAAGGGTAAAAATTATCTTAACAACCGTACACACACAAAATACCTATGCAGAGACAAAAATCTACCACAGTTCTGTTCAGCTATCAGTTTTAAAGTTAACACTATAATGTCCCTTCCTTTGTTATAAAATGGTCCCTTATTGCAATGGTAAGACCCCAACAGTATTATGGATGAAGCAAGGACTAGACACTGGAAATCACCTAAGGTAAGCCAGTTTCTTCCCAGAAAACAACAGGTTGGTAAGTCTCCAATGGGAAACTCCTAGTTACACTGAGGTATATGAGCATCAGGATGAGATATAGCCCAAATTCATCTGTAGGCCTGGGTCACAATGAGCTAAAGGAAAAATGAAGGTGCTTAGTGACAAAAAGAACAGGTAAAATTCTGGAGGGAATGGAACCAGACCTAAAGCATGTAACCTATAAACCTACCTCCCTTGCTATCCAAACAGTCCTCAAAATCCATCATTAAACACAAGTAACAACACCAACGTAAACGTAACCTCAGGAACAATTCTACCCAGTTACCATTCTAAGGAAGGCTCAGGACAGGACCCTATCTTGCCCGTGTGTCTCTTCAATTAATGCATCTCATAATGTTTCTCCACGAAAGAATACACTCCCACCACCCAAAACAAGAATTCCCATTGCATTCAGACACTTGCAAACAATAGCTTTGGTCAATCATTGCATCAGTGCATATCTAACAAATGAAAGGTAATAAAAACAAAGATAATTTAAAAAATTCAATATATGGCCCACTTTCAAGGAGCCAATATCAACAAGCAGATTTTCTTACAACCATTAAAACAAAAAAGAACCCGTGTGATAGTGCACAAAATGCCCGAATCACGCGGT
Source organism: Madoqua kirkii (assembly GCA_006408675.1). Taxonomy (NCBI): domain Eukaryota; kingdom Metazoa; phylum Chordata; class Mammalia; order Artiodactyla; family Bovidae; genus Madoqua; species Madoqua kirkii. The sequence continues at coordinate 3,385 of SJYC01150570.1, forward strand.
ACACAAATCCAAACGACCAGGACTCAACTCTCCCCAGGCTGACAGTCCATCATCAGAGCCTCAGAGAGCACTTGGGGGAGAGAGCCTGGGGAAAGACAGCCTCCTGTGGTGCTGGTGGGACGGAACGGCTGTCTCTACACAAGAGCGTGCAGGGTCTGGAAGCGAAAACGAGAGCTACCTACGACCCTGCATCAAACGCTTAAGAGAATATCAGGAGAAAACCAAAATTCAAAAAGAAACATGCTCTAAAGCTGCTGAGGGCCACAGCTGCAATAGAAAAAACCTGGAAATGAAACAAAGCGTCCCTCGAGAATGAGTTCACAAAGAGGAACTGCTGCACGTACACCACGGAACACATCTCAGCCATGAAATGGAATGAAATAACACCAGTGGCGGCAACCTACACGGAACTAGTCCTAAGCAAGATGAGAGAGCTAACTCAGAACAAAAGTGCAGATATCATATGCTATCTCGTATGTGAATCTGTTAGTTGCTCAGTTGTGTCCGATTCTTTACAGTCCCAGGCAAGAACACTGGAGTGAGTAGCCATTCCCTTCTCCAGAGGATCCCTTCTAGGGATCTGAGCCAGGGATGGAACCCACTCTATAGGTAGAATATAAAAATTAATACCAAGAAACCAGTTGACTCAAAAGTAACAGACTCACAAGATTAGAAAATAAAATTATATCTAACGAAGGGGAAAGATGCAGGAAAGAGACAAATTAGGAGGCGAGATTAACAAACAGAAACTATTACTTATGATACATAATCAATAAGGAAATAGGTATATGACAGGAGCTCTACTAGACTTTGTGGAATAACAGCTATGGGAAAATAATGAGGCTGTCTCTATATGTGTATATGTGTAAATGTAAAAGTTCTGTACACATACAACACATTTATCATTTGATGTCGCTGTGACTCCAAGCAAAATGACACATTACCAAGAAGTGATGAGACCCAAGCATCAGGGTGTTGCATCTGGCACATTATAGGCTAATTTATACTCCGCACCACAACTTCCACTGAAGCTCTGTTTGCAGAGGAAGTAGAGCTGGGCTGTGCAGAAATGCTGCTACCTTGTGGCCATCATCTGCAACAGCAACTTAAAAGAAATGCAACAAGGCAAAACGGTTGTTTGAGGAGGCCTTATAAATAGCTGGAAAAAAAGAAAAGCAAAAGGGAAACAAGAAAAGGAAAGATATACTCATCTGAATACAGAGTGCCAAAGAATACAAGATCCAACAAGAAAGCCTTCTTAACCGAACAATGCAAAGAAATCGCAGAAAAAATAGAATGGGAAAAACTACAGAGATCTCTTCAAGAAAATTAGAGACATCAAGGGAACATTTGATGCAAAGCTGAGCACAATAAAGGACAGAAATTTTATGGATCTAACAGAAGCAACAGATACTAAGAAGAGGTGGCAGGAATACACAGAAGAACTGTTTAAAAAAAAAAGGTGGGGGTCTTCATGACCCGGATAACCACAACGCTGTGCTCACTCAACTAGAGACAGACATTCTGGAGCATGAAGTCAATTGTCCCTAGGAATCATACTACAAACAAATCATGGAGTTGATGGAATTCCACTTGAGCTATTTCAAAACCTAAAAGATGATACTGTTAAAGTGCTGCACTCAATATGCAAGCAAATTTGGGAGACTCAGCAGTGGTCAAAGGACTGGAAAAGTTCAGTTTTCATTCCAATCCCAAAGAAAGGGAATGCCAAAGAATGTTCAAACTACTGCACAATTGCACTCATCTCACACGCTAGTAAAGTAATACTCAAAATCCTTTCATCCAGGATTCAACAATATGTGAGCCAAAGACTTCCAGATATACAAGCTGGATTTACAAAAGGCAGAGGAACAGATTTCAAATTGCCAATATCTCTTGGATCATAGAAAAAGCAAGGGATGCCACAAAAACATCTACTTCTGCTTCACTGACTAAGCTAAAACCTTTGACTGTGTGGATCACAACAAACTGTGGAAAATTCTTAAAGAGATGGGAATGCCAGACCATGTTACCTAACTCCTAAGAAACCTGTATGCAGGTCAAAAAGCAAAGTTAGAACAGGAAATGGAACAACGGACTAGTTTCAAATTAAGAAAGTGGTACGTCAAGGCTGTATACTGTCACCCTGCTTACTGAACTTCTACGCAGAGTACATCATTTGAAATGCCAGGCTAGATAAAGCACAAGCTGAAATCAAAATTGTCAGGACAAATATCAACAACCTCAGTTATGCAGATGACACCACCCTTATGGCAGAAAGCAAAGGGTCACTAAAGATCCTTTTGATGCAGGTGAAAGAGTAGCGTGAAAAAGCTGGCTTAAAACAACATTCAGAAAACTAAGATTATGGCATCTGGTCCCATCACTTCATGGCAAGTAGATGGGGCAAAATGGAAACAATGACAGACTTTAATTTCTTAGGCTCCAAAATTACTGCAGATGATGACCTGCCATGAAATTTAAAAATTCCTGGTTTTTGGAAGAAAGGCTACAATAAACCTAGGCAGCATATCAAAAAGCAGAGACGTCACTTTGCCAACAAAAGTTCATACAGTTAAAGCTATGGATTTTTTAATCCAGTAGTCATGTACAGATGTAAGAACTGGACTGTAAGAAGGCTGAGCACCAAAGAATTGATGCTTTCCAACTCCGGTGCTGGAGAAGACTCTTGAGAGTCTCTTGGAAAGCAAGGAGATCACACCAGTCAATTCTAAAAAAGGAAATCAACCCTGAATAATCATTAGAAGGACTGAATCTGAAGCTCCGATACATGGCCACCCGATGTAAAGAGCCAAGTCATTGAAAAAGACTCTGATGCTGGGAAAGACTGACAGCAGGAGGAAAGGGGGCAACAGAGGATGAGGTGGGTTAAACGGCATTATCGTCGCAACAGACATGAGTTTGAGAAAATTTCGGGTAACAGTGAATGACAGGGAAGCCTAATGTGCTCAATCCCTGGGTGCAAAGAGTCGGACATGATTGAGCAATTCAGTTCAGTTCAATTCAGTCGCTCAGTCGTGTCTGACACTTTGCAACCCCATGGACTGCAGCACACCAGGCTTCCTTGTCCATTACCAACTCCCGTTGCTAAAGCCTGGCTTGGAGAATTTTGAGCATTACTTTACTAGCGTGTGAGATGAGTGCAATTGTGTGGTAGTTTGAGCATTCTTTGGCATTGCCTTTCTTTGGAATTGGAATGAAAACTGACTTTTCCCAGTCCTGTGGTCACTGCTGAGTTTTCCAAATTTGATGGCATATTGAGTGCAGCACTTTCACAGCATCATCTTTCAGGATTTGAAATAGCTCAACTGGAATTCCATCACCTCCACTAGCTTTGTTTGTAGTGATGCTTTCTAAGGCCCACTTGACTGCACATTCCAAGATGTCTGGCTCTAGATTAGTGATCACATCATCATGATTATCTGCATTGTGAAGATCTGTTTTGTACAGTTCTTCCATGTATTCTTGCCACCTCTTCTTAATATCTTCTGATTCTGTTGGGTCCATACCATTTCTGCCCTTTATCGAGCCCATCTTTGCATGAAATGTTCCCTTGGTATCTCTAAGAATGGATGAATCGGAGATCAATTGCCCAGGACTGTTTATCCAGGCGTCCTACTCTCCTGACAGAGCCTGGCCTCCTGAAACTATTCAACTAATGAGCACATGTCCGAGGTCAGTAGCAGCCAGGAGGAGGTACCCCACGTCCAAGGTCAGGGGCCGCTGGAGAGGGGAGACACCCCGCGACTGAGGTCAGGGGTGGCCTGAAGAAGCCACCTCGTGCTCGAGGCCCAGGGCAGTGACCCTGAGGAGCCACCCACACCCAAGGCCAGGGCCGCAGCCGGAAGGAGCAACCCGAGGAGCAGTGGCTGCGCGGAGGGCCTACAGGAGCGATCCCACATTGAAGGTCAGGAACGGTGGCAGTAAGGAGATACCCTTCATCCAAGGTAAGGAGCAGAAGCTGTGCTTTGCTGGAGCAGCCGTGAAAAGATACCCCATGCTCAAGTTAAGAGAAACCCAAGTAAGATGGTAGGCGTTGCAAGAGGGCATCAGAGGGCAGACACACTGAAACCATATGCACAGAAAACTAGTCAATCTAATCACACTAAGACCACAGCCTTGTCATATGGTAACCAGTCTTAAAGTGGTGATCATTTTATAATGTAGAGAAATATCGAATCACTCTGTTTTATACCTGAAGCTAATGTAACATTTTAAGTTGGTTATACTTCAATATAAAATAATAATAGAAGAAAGAAATTTGTTCAATGTTATAACCTATGATTTCCCTATCTTATTTGAATGAAGCACTGTTTTTTTCAAGTGACAACTGATAAAAACTTTGGAAAATGTTTTGAAGTCAAGTTGGGAGATGAGACTTAAAGTTTAGCTAGTAAGGAGTCTTTGAGTGCAGTGTGTGTTAAGATACTTCTGTTGTGTCCGATTCTTTGCAATCCCATGGACTATAGCACAACAGGCTCCTCTGTCCATAGCCATTCTCCAGGCAAGAATACTGGAGTGGGCTGCCATTCCCTCTTGCAGGGGATCTTCCCTACTCAGGGATCAAACCCACGTCTCTTGTGGCTCCTGCATTGTAGGAAGATTATTTACTTGTGAGAAGCCCCACATTTTTCTAAATTTCGTGAAAATTATAAATTTTCCAATCCAAGAAGTTCAATCAAGCTCAAACAGAAGAAATACTAACAAAAGTACATCAACACACGTCCTAACCAAAATTCTAGGATACTGTGATAAGTACAAGTTCTCAAATAGGTGTTACGGAGTCCTTCTTCGAGGATTATTCAGCTTTTACAGCCTTATTTCACAATCAGGGAGCCCAGGGTTTGTTTTAACAAAACTTTTTTAGGCCAGGCTTTCCACAGTTTCTTCAGGATTCTCTCTTCACAATTTTCAGTTCACTCAGTCACATGTGACACTTTGGAATCCCATGGACTGTAGCACACCAGGCTTCCCTGTCTATCACCAATTCCCAGAGCTTGCTCAAAATCATGTTCATTGAGTCAATGATGCCATCCAACCGTCTCATCCTCTGTCATCCCCTTCTCCTCCTACCTTCAGTCTTTCCCAGCATCAGGGTCTTTTTCAAGAATCTGTTTTTTGCATCAGATGGCCAAAGTATTGGAGCTTCAGTTCAGCATCAGTACTTCCAAAGAATACTCAGGACTGATTTCCTTTAGGATTGACTGGTTTGATTTCCTTGCAATCCAAGGGACTCTCAAGAGTCTTCTCCAGCACTACAGTCCAAAAACATCAGTTCTTCAGCACTCAGCTTTCTTTATAGTCCAACTCTCACATCCATACTTGACTACTGGAAAAATCATAGCTTTGACTAGACAGATCTTTGTCAGCAAAATAATGTCTCTGATTTTTAATATGCTGTCTAGATTGGTGACAGCTTTTCTTCCAAGGAGCAAGCATCTTTTAATTTCATGGCTACAGTCACCATCTGCAGTGATTTTGGAGCCCCCCAAAATACAAAGTCTTTCACTATTTCCATTGTTGCCCATCTATTTGCCATGAAGTGATGGGACTGGATGTCATGCTCTTAGCTTTTGGAATATTGAGTCTTAAGCCAGCTCTTTCACTTTCATCAAGAGGCTCTTTAGTTCCTCTTTGCTTTCTGCCATAAGGGTGGTATCATCTGCATATCTGAGGTTATTGATATTTCTCCCAGCAATCTTGATTCCAGCTTGTGCTTCATCTAGCCCAGCGTTTCGCATGATGTACTCTGCATATAAGTTAAATAAGCAGGGTGACAATATGCAGCCTTGACGTACTCCTTTCCCAATTGGAACTAGTCCATTGTTCCATGTCCAGTTCTAACTATTGCTTCTTGACCTGCTACATCTTTCTCATTCCTCTTTGCTTTCTGCCATAAGGGTGGTATCATCTGCATATCTGAGGTTATTGATATTTCTCCCAGCAATGTTGATTCCAGCTTGTGCTTCATCCAGCCTGGCATTTTGCATGATGTACTCTGCATTGAAGTTAAATAAGCAGGGTGACAATATACATCCTTGACACACTCCTTTCCCAATTTGGAAGCAGTCTGTTGTTCCATGTACAGTTCTAACTGTTCCTTCTTGACCTGCATACAGATTTCTCATGAGGAAGGTCAGGTGGTCTGGTATTCTCATCTCTTCAAGAATTTTCCACAGTTTGTTCTGATCCACACAGTCAAAGGCTTTGGCATAGTCAATAAGGCAGAAGTAGATGTTTTCCTGGAACTCTCCTGCTTTTTCAATAATCCAACAGATGTTGGCAATTTGATCTCTGGTTTCTTTGCTTTTTAAAACCTATGGTTAAGGGGACTAATATTCACAAGGAGAGTTTGTCTGTAAGATATCTATTATAAAAATTTGCTGCAAGTAAGTTTTCTTAAAAGAAAGAAAAAAACACTTTATAAATGGCAGAATTTCATCATGACAATAGCAAAAGGTAGATACTACTCATTATTTCCTTTTTAAAAAAGTACATGAACTAATGCAGACAATCACAAACTTTGAGAGACACGCAAATCAAGATTACAGTGAGACATCACCTCACAGCATTCAGAATAGCATTAATGTCTATAGACAGAAAATACTAGAGTGAAGGTGGAGCAAGGGGACCTGCTTACGTTGCAGGTGGTATACAAACTGTCAAAGCCAGAATAGACCATAGAATGAAAGTGTTTTTCAATGGGGAAAACAGAGTTGCCAGACACATTTCAGCAGTCCCCTTCCTAAGAGGACCAGCAAAGACAATCACAGTTTAAAAGAAACTTGCACCCAAATGTGCACTACAGCACCACTTACCAAAGCCAAGATTCAGAAGTAGGCAGAATGTCCAAAAGCAGATGAACGCATACAGAAGTGGGATGTGTCCACAGTGGCATAATACTTAGTTAAGAAAAAGAATGAGACAATTCTAACTGCAGTAATGTACATGGACCTTGTTGTAATCATACCAAGAGAAGTAGGTTAGGAAAAAAAAAAACACCATTATTGCTGAAATCATAAAATTGATGCCCATGAACCAAGTGAACAAACAGAAAAGACTCACAAAATTAGAAATGCCAAGATTCAGAAGTAGGCAGAATGTCCAAAAGCAGATGAACGCATACAGAAGTGGGATGTGTCCACAGTGGCATAATACTTAGTTAAGAAAAAGAATGAGACAATTCTAACTGCAGTAATGTACATGGACCTTGTTGTAATCATACCAAGAGAAGTAGGTTAGGAAAAAAAAAAACACCATTATTGCTGAAATCATAAAATTGATGCCCATGAACCAAGTGAACAAACAGAAAAGACTCACAAAATTAGAAAACAAGTGTTGACTCATTGGAAAAGACTGATGCCAGGAGGGACTGGGGGCAGGAGGAAGAGGGGCCGACAGAAGATGAGATGGCTGGATGGCATCACTGACTCGATGGACGTGAGTCTGAGTGAACTCCAGGAGTTGGTGATGGACAGGGAGGCCTGGCGTGCTGCGATTCATGGAGTTGCAAAGAGTCAGACACGACTGAGGGACAGAACTCAACTGAAAAAGTGGGAAATGGAGAAAAGTAACAATTAGGGGGTTGATATTAGGAAATCCACAATAATACATATAAAACAGGTGATAAACAAGGACCCACTGCAGAGCCCGGGAGGTGTGCACAACATTGTAATACCCCGTGTACAAAACCAATACGTGATGAACAGACACACGTAGAACTGGCAAAGATTCTCTACACTTATATTAAACACGACATTTTAAAATAATCTATTCCATCAAAAAATTAAAACTACATTATAAAAAAATAAATAAATAATACAAAAGCTTATGGGTGTTGTACTGGCACACTGCACAAAAACTTACAACCCAGGAACTTCCATTAAGACACCGCTTTCTGTAGTAACTGCCACTTGGCATGGAGAAACACTGCCGCCAGGTGGCCATTTTCAGAAACAGCAACTTTAAAACCAATGCTCATGGGCACACAGTACTCACAAGGGCACCCAGGCTATGACATCTGCTATCACTAAATGGCCCGAAGAAGGTAATCAAAACAAATTCAACACACGGCCCACTTTGAAAGAGCCAGTTTCAACAAGTCACTATTATTACCACCGTTAAAAAAAAATCAAAAGAGCACATGAAATTGTGCACAAAAATGACTAGTTCTCAGACATGCAAAGCAAAACTACAACTGAGGGGTCACCTCACCAAAGTCTGAATGGCCATCATCAGTACAGTTCAGCCTCAGTCGTTTCCGACTCTTTGCAACCCCATGAATCGCAGCACGCCAGGCCTCCCGGTCCATCACCAACTCCCAGAGTTCACTCGGACTCGTGTCCATCGAGTCGGTGATGCCATCCAGCCATCTCATCCTCTGTCGACCCCTTCTCCTCCTGCCCCAATCCCTCCCAGCATCTCAGTCTACTCTAATGTAACACACCAGACCAGGACTTCCCCTGAGGCTCTGTTTGCCAGAGTAAGCGGAGCCGGTGGCGAAGAAGGCCGCCACCTTGTGTCTGCTTTCTGCAACAGCAACTTGAAAAGTACGGCTTCCGGGACTTGGATTCACCACAATGGCTGGGCTAGAAAGATAGTTGTCCTGAAAAATTTCCAGAGGTAAGTATTCCAAAAGGAATCTTAAAAAAAAAAAAAGGCTATAGAGTTTTTCATCAAGCAATAAGAAAAGGCAGATGCTACTGACACTATTTTTTAAAAAGCACATGAAGTGATGCACAAAATCACTAATTATTAGAGACATGCAAACCAAGATTCCAAAGCAGGATCACCTTGCAGCAGTCAGAACGGCCATCAGCAAAATGTCTACAGACAATAAATGCTAGAGTGAGGGTGGAGAAAGGGGGACCATTTTATATGCCAGTGGTACTTAAATGGTAACAGTCACAACAGACAACAGTATGAAAGTGTCCTTAAAAGGTAAAAACAGAGCTACCATATATTTCAGAAGTCACACTCTTAAGAGCATATGCAAAGGCCACCAGAATTCTAAAAGAATCTTGCTCCCAAAGTGCACCTTGGCACCATTTCAATAGACAAGATTTTGGAAACAAGCAAAATATCCAAGGATAGATGAATGCATATAGAAGGGGTACATGCCCCATATTACTCAGTGATGAAAAATGAGGAAATGCCAACTGCACCCACATACACGGACCTAGACATAAAAAAAGACAAATTATACTTATCAGTGGCAGCTGAAAATTGATGGAAAAGCCCATGAGCCAACTGACAAAGGAGAAACAGACTCACAAAATCAGAAAACCAAATCAGGATTGCCAAAAGGGAAAGGTGGGGGTAGGAATCAGTTAAGAGCTTGTGTAACCTTCCACAATAATATGTATAAAACAGGCAATCAACAGGGACCTACAGTAGAGCAAGGGAGGGGTACACAACTCTCTGAGATAACCTATATGAGAAAAGAAGCCACAGTGAACAGAGAAGGAAACGGCAGCCCACTCCAGCACTCTTGCCTGGAAAATCCCATGGACAGAGGAGCCTGGTAGGCTACAGTCCATGGGGTTGCAAAGAGTTGGACACGACTGAGTGACTTCACATAGAACTGAAAAAGATTCTCTACATGCACAAAAACAAAACATTTTTAAAACAACTTACTAAATTAAAACTAAATTAATAAAAACAAAAGGTAATGAGACACAGCTTATGGGTGTTTGTCCTGGCATGTGCCACACTTATTTACCACTCAGGCATACCACGTTCACTAAGGTTCTGCTTTCTGTAGTAAACAGAGTTGGGCATGAAGAAATCTTGCTCCCTTTGGCCATTTTCCAAAACAGCAACTTTAAAACCAATTCTTGCATGCATGCATGCTGCATGCTAAGCTGTGACTATGGCTCAGAGTCCACCAGGCTTCTCTGTCCATGGGACTCTCCAGGCAAGAATACCGCAGTGGACTGCATGCCCTCCTCCAGAGGATCTTCCCAACCCAGGGTCAAACCCATGTCTTACACTCCTGCACTGACAGGAGTGTTCTTTATCACTAGCACTCTCAGGGAAGCCAAGCCCAATGCTTAGACGCCGGCAATACACACAAGGAGAGCAGAGGTATAAATGACATCTGCTGTCACTAAATGTCCTGAAGACATAATCGAAAAATTCAACACATGGCCCACTTTCAAGGAGCCAATTTCACCAAGTCAATTTATCACCACTTAAAAAAGAAAAAAGCCACATGAAATGGTGCACAAGCTCCAGGTTCTTAGAGACATGCCAATCAAAACTACAAAGAGGGCTCACCTCCCCCAGTCTGAATGGCCATCAACAATGAGTCTTCAAAGAATACATGATAGAAAGGCCCTGACGGAAAGGAGAGCCCATGAAGGAGCCCACGGGATGAAACTGTTAACCCCTACACAGAACAATACGCGGGTGCCTGAAAGGAAAACTAAGCTCCCTAAGAACCAGCAGTCAATGCCTAACAGAATATCCAGGCAAAACCAGAATTCAAAAAGAAATATGCACCCAAATCTGCAGTGGACGACCAGTTACAATAGCTAAGATCTGGAAACAAAGCATCTGCCCAGATGAAGGCATAAAGAGGAACGGCTACATGTCCACCAGGAGCATGACTTGGTCGTGAAACAATGAAATAACAGCGGCAGCAACCCACTTGGAACTAGTTCTAACCACGCTAAGAAGGGCAACTAAGGAGAAGACAGACAGCACTTACAGGGGTAATCTAACAATTACCACCAAGAAGCCAAAGGACCAAAGAGAAACAGACTCACAAAACTATACAATAATATTATCCTTATACAAGGTGAAAGATTCAGGGAAGGGATAAAGAAGGAAGCTGGGATTAACAAATAGAAACAATTTTTATAAAAGACATAATTAACAAGGACACAGGTATACCAAGGGAGGTCTACTCAACATTCTGTAATAAGCTCCATGAGAAAAAAATCTGCAGATCTCTCTCTATATATATATATATGTATGTGCAAATGTAAAAGATTGTGTACACATACAACATATATAACACCATATATCAGTGTTACTCCAGGCAAAACCAAACAAACTGACACACACAAAAAGAAGTAATGAGACCCAAGCTTTTGGGGTGTTGCTTCTGGTACACTGCAGTCTAATGGACAATCCCAACCAGGACTTCCATGGAGGCTGTTTGCCAGAGTAAGCAGTATTGGCATCAAAGAAATGCTGCCCCTTGTGGCCACTTTCTGCAAGAACACCTTGAAAACTGTCCTTAGATTAGATTAGATTAGATTATGAAGTTACTCAATTGTGTCCGACTCTTTGCGACCCCGTGGACTGTAGCCCACCAGGCTCCTCCATCCATGGGATTCTCCAGGCAAGAATACTGGAGTGGTTTGCCATTTCCTTCTCCAGGGTATCTTCCTGAAAGGGACTTAATAGTCACAAGGAGGATCAGGCTGTAAAATACCTGTCCTCAAAAATTTCCCGAGAGTAACTATTAGAAAAGAAATCTTGACGAAGACAGAATTTCATCAATACATATGAAATGGTAGACACAACTCACAACACTCGAGAAAGAAAATGAGCATGAAATGATGCACATAGTCAGGAATTATGAGCTACATGCAAATAAAGATTACATGAGGGAGCACCTCACAGCACTCCGAATGATCACCATCGAAATCCCTACAAACCAAAGGTCAAAGTGGGGTCAGTGAAAAGGGGACCCTCTTGAATTGCCTACGGGATGCAAATGGTAACAGCCACAACAGAGCACAGTATGAAACTGTCTTTAAAAATTAAAAAGCGAGCGACCATACACTGCAGCTGCCCCAGTAGTGGGAGCATATTTGAACATCACTAGAATTCTAAAAGAATCTGGCACCCAAATCTGCACACAGCACCACTTCCAACAGCCAAGACCTGGAAGCAACCAAGAGGTCCAAACTGACTGAATGCAGAAAGAAAACATGGTACACGTCCACAAGGGCACACTGCTCAGTCATGAAACAACGACACAACGCCAACTGCAGTAACACACAGGAGCTCTCGAAACTATACTGAATGAAGTCAGCAGGGGGAAAAAAAAAGACAAATAACGCTTAATGGTGGAGGCTTAAATTCATGCCCACAAACCAACTGACAAAAGAGAAACAGACTCACAAAATTAGAAAACAAAATTAGGGCTACAGAAGGGACAGGTACCAATTAGAAGGTGTGGATTAACCAATCCACAATAATACAGATAAAATAGGTAATCGCCAAGGGCCTGCTGTAGAGCCAGCGGGGCCTATGTAACACTTAGATGACAAATATGAGAAAAGAATCCAAAGATGAAGATATACGCTGCTGCTGCTGCTGCTGCTGCTGCTGCTAAGTCGCTTCAGTCGTGTCCGACTCTGTGCGACCCCATGGACGGCAGCCCACCAGGCTCCTCCGTCCCTGGGATTCTCCAGGAAAGAACACTGGAATGGGTTGCCATTTCCTTCTCCAATGCATGAAAGTGAAAAGTGAAAGTGAAGTCGCTCAGTCGTCTCTGACTCTTTGCGACCCCATGGACTGCAGCCCACCAGGCTCCTCTGACCATGGGATTTTCTAGGCGAGAGTGCTGGAGTGGGGTGCCATTGCCTTCTCCGATGAAGATATATAAGGAACTGAAAAAGATTCTCTACACTAACAGAAAATGCAGGACTTTACAATAACTTTTTACATTAAAAATTAATAAAAATTGCACATTCCACACTAATGTACAACTCAGAACACCATTTCCACTATGGCTTGCTTTCTGAGGTAATGCAAAGAGACAGAGGAAAACAATATAGAATGAGAAAGGCTAGCGATCTCTTTAAGATCAGAGATATCAAGGGACATTTCATGCAAAAATGGGCACAATAAAGGACAGAAACAGTATGGACCCAAGAGAAGCAGAAGATATTAAGAATAGGTGGCAAGAATACACAGAAAAACTATACAAAAAAGATCTTCATGACCCAGATAATCATGATGGTGTGATCACTCACCTAGAGCCAGACATCCCGGAATGCAAGGTCAAGTGGGCCTTAGGAGGCATCACCACAAAAACCTAGCAGAAGGGATGGAATTTCAGCTGAGCTGTTTCAAACCCTAAAAGATGATGTGCTGCATTCAATGCGCCAGGAAATTTGGAAAACTCAGCAGTGGCCACAGGACTGGAAAAGGTCATTCTTCATCCCAGTCCCAAAGAAAGGCAATGCCAAAGAATGCTCCAACTACTGCACAACTGCACACATCTCATAAAGCAGCAAAGTGATGCTCAAAATTCTCCAAGCCAGGCTTCAACAGTACGTGAATCATGAACTTCCAGATGCTCAAGCTGGATTTAGAAAAGGCAGAGGAACCAGAGATCAAACTGCCAACATCTGCTGGATCATCAAAAAAGCAAGAGAGTTACAGAAAAATATCTTCTTCTGCTTCATTGACTACGCTAAAACCTTTGACTGTGAGGATCACGACAAACTATGGAAAATTCTTCAAGGGACAGAAATATCAGCACCCCCCCCTTACCTGCCTCCTGAGAAACCTGTGTGCAGGTCAAGAAGCAACAGAACTGGACATGGAACAACAGACTGGTGCCAAATTGGGAAAGGAGTACGTCAAGGTTATATAGTATCACCGGGCTTATTTGACTTATATTCAGAGGACATCATGCAAAATGCTGGGCTGGATGAAGCAGAAACCGGAATCAAGATTACCAGGAGAAATTATCAATAACCTCAGGTAAACAGATGACACCACCCTTATGGCAGAAAGCAAACAGGAACTAAAGAACCTCTTGATGAAGGTAAAAGAGGAGAGTCAAAAAGCTGGCTTAAAACTCAACATTCAAAAAACTAATAAGATCACGGTATCCGGTCCCATCACTTCATGGCAAACAGATGGGGAAATAATGTGCAAACAGTGGCTGACTTTATTTTCTTAAGCTATAGAAATCACTGTGGACAGTGACTGCCACCATGAAATTAAACGATGCTTGCTCCTTGGAAGAAATGCTATAACAAACTTTGACAGAGTATTAAAAAGCAGAGACATCACCCTACCAACAAAGCTGCATATTGGCAAAGCTACAGTTTTTCCAGTAAATCATGTATGGATGTGAGAGTTGGGCCATAAAGAAAACTGAGTGCTGAGGAATTGATGCTTTCCAACTGTGGTGCTGTAGAGGCTCTTGAGTCCCCTGGACAGCAAGGAGATCAAACCAATCAATCCCAAAGGGAATCAACTCTGAATATTCATTGGAAGGACTGATGCTGAATCTGAAACTCCATTACTCTGGTCACCTGATATAAAGAGCTGACTCACTGGAAGAGTCAGAAAGGGTCAACAGAGGATGAGATGGTTACATGGCATCACCAACTTGATGGACATGAGTTTGAGGAAACTCTGGGAGGTAGTGAAGGACAGGGAAGCCTGGGGTACTGCAGTCCATGGGGTCACAAAGAGCTACACACAACTGAGCAACTGAACTGATGGGCTGACAAAATTTACAAGGACAGCAGAGCTGTAAATAACATCTGCTGTCACTAAATATCCTGAAGAAGGTGAAAAAACAATTCAACATGTCCCACTCTCAAGGAGCCAATTTCAACAAGTCAATTTTATTACCAACCTTGAAAAAAAAAAAAAGAAAGAGCTCATGAAATGGGTGAACAAATTCAGCAGCTGAAAGAAACACGCAAATCAAAACTACAACGATGGCATATCTCACCACAGTATGAATGCGCATCATCAATGAGTCTTCAAACAATACACAGTGGAGAGGGCCTGGAGAAAAGGAAAACCTCCACAGTGCCGGTGGGCTGAAACTGCAAACAGCCCCTAAACTGAGCAGTGTGCAGGTGTCCGAAAGGAAAACTAAGCTCCCTATGAACCAGCAGTCAATGCCTAAGAGAATATCCAGGCAGACTCAGAATTCAAAAAGAAATATGCACCCAAATATGCAGTGCACTGCCAGTTACGACAGCTGAGACCTGGAAACAAACTGTCCGTCCACATGAATGCATAAAGAGGAACGGCTCCACGTCCACCAGGAACATGACTCGGTCATGAAACAGAATGAAGTAATACCAACCACAGCAACCCACACGGACCTAGTCCTAACCATGCCAGAGGGTTAGTAACTAAGAAGAAAAAGACTGATAGCACTTATAGGTGGAATCTAAAAATTAATACCAAGAAGCCAATGGACCAAAGAGAAACAGATTCATGAGGCTAGAAAACAAAGTTATCGTTGTAATAGGGGAAAGACATGGGGAAGGGATGAACAAGAAAGCTGGGATTAACAAATAGAAACAATCTCATGTAAATTACATAATCAACAAGGACATACAAATAACAAGGGAAGTATAAGCAGCATTCTGTTATAACCTCTATGAGAAAATAATTTGAAAATCAATAGATATATACATATTTGCAAACGTAAAAGACTGTGTACACATACTTGCCTGGAGTATCCCCATGGACAGGGAAGCCTAGTGGGCTGCAGTCTGTGGGGTTGCAAACCATTGCACACGACTGAGCAACTAAGCACAGCACAGCACAATATATACAACGCTGTATGTCGTGTTTCTGCAAGCAAAACTATAAATTAAACTGAAAAAAAAAAAAAGAAGTGACAAGACACAAGCTTTGGAGTGTTGCTTCTGACACATTCCAGTTTAATTTCCAACCCCAAGCCAGGATGTCCGCTGAGGCTCTGGTTGCCAGAGTATCTTGCATTGGTACTGGGGAAATGCTGCCACCTTGTGGCCGTTTCCAGCAACAGCAACGTTAAAACAGTTAAAAAGTGAATAGCTAACCACTCCAGTATTTCTGCAGAATTCCAAGGATAGAGGCACCTGGCAGGCCCCAGTCTCTGAGTCAGAAAGAGTCCAACAGGGCTTAGCAACTAACATGCACACAGAGAGGAAACTGGGCTTCCCTGGTGGCTCAGATGGTAAAACTGGCCTGTAGTGCAAGATACCCTGTTTCCATACTTGGGTCAGGAAGACTCCCTGGAGAAGGGAATGGCTACCCACTCCAATAGCCTTGCCTGAAGAATTCCACCATCAGAGGAGTCTGGCGGGCTCAGAGGATGGAACACAACTAAGAGACTAACACTTTCACTTTAAGAGGACTAACATATTCACAAGGATGGCAGGGCTGTAAGACACCAGTCTTCAAGAACTGTCCGGGGTTAAGTATTCTAAAAACAATTTTTTTTTCTTTTACACAAAGGGCTCTGGTGGCTCAGAGGTTAAAGCGTCTGCCTCTGATGTGGGAGACCCGGGTTCTATCCCTGGGTCGGGAAGATCCCCTGGAGAAGGAAATGGTAACCCACTCCAGTATTCTTGCCTGGAGAATCTCATGGACAG
This sequence comes from Madoqua kirkii, assembly GCA_006408675.1. Lineage (NCBI taxonomy): Eukaryota > Metazoa > Chordata > Mammalia > Artiodactyla > Bovidae > Madoqua > Madoqua kirkii. Next base: position 19,770 of record SJYC01150570.1, read on the forward strand.
CAGACGCGACTGAGCGACTTCACTTACTTTCACTTTCACAAAGGAAGGGCTGGATTTCATCAAGAAAATATGAAGAGGCAGATACCTCTAGCAATACTTTTTATTTTATTATTTTATCTATTTTTTTGCTTTACAATACTGAATTGGTTTTGCCATACATTGACATGAATCCACCACAGGTATACATGAGTTCCCAATCCTGAAGCCCCCCTCCCACCTCCCTCCCCATATCATTTCTCTGGGTCATCCCAGTGCACCAGCCCCAAGCATCCTGTATCCTGTATCGAACCTACCTCGCACTACTTTTTTTAAAAGCACATGAAATGATACACAAAATCACAAATTATTAGAGATGTGGAAATCAAGATCACAACGCAGGATCAGTGTGCAGGAGTCAAATGGCCTTCATCAGCATGTCCGCACACAATGAACATTGGAGTGGGGGTGCAGAAGAGAGCCCCCCTCAGACGCCCACGCGTACAAGCGGCTACAGCCAGAAAAGAGAGCAACAGGGAGCCTCTGTAAACGGTGAAAGCAGAGCTGCCGTCGATTTCAGAGTCCCACCCTACCAGGATATTCAGGCAACAGAATCCGGAAAGAATCTGGCACCCAAAGGTGCGCTACAGCAGCGCTTACAGTAGCCAAGAGCCGGAGGAGATGAGCGCCCACGGCCCCCTGAGTGCTGAAGAGGCGGTGCGCCCAGCTCGCAGGCAGCAGCACACACGCGCGCGCACACACACACACACACACACACACACAC
>SJYC01150572.1:0-18352 GCA_006408675.1 Madoqua kirkii
GTACTCTGCATATAAGTTAAATAAGCAGGGTGACAACATACAGCCTTGACGTACTCCTTTTCCTATTTGGAACCAGTCTGTTGTTCCATGTCCAGTTCGAACTGTTGCTTCCTGATCTGCATACAGATTTCTCAAGAAGCAGGTCAGGTGGTCTGGTATTCCCATCTCTTTCAGAATTTTTCACAGTTTATTGTGATCCACACAGTCAAAGGCTTTGGCATAGTCAATAAAGCAGAAATAGATGTTTTTCTGGAACTTGCTTGCTTTTTCCATGATCTAGTGGATGTTGGCAATTTGAGCTCTGATTCCTCTGCCTTTTCTAAAACCAACTTGAACATCAGGAACTTCGCAATTCACGTATTGCTGAAGCCTGGCTTGGAGAATTTTAAGCATTACTTTACTAGCATGTGAGATGAGTGCAATTGTGCGCTAGGTTGAGCATTCTTTGGCATTGCCTTTCTTTGGGATTGGAATGAAAACTGACCTTTTCCAGTCCTGTGGCCACTGCTGAGTTTTCTAAATTTGCTGGCATATTGAGTGCAGCACTTTCACAGCATCATCTTTCAGGATTTGAAAGAGTTCCACTGGAGTTCCATCACCTCCAATAGCTTTGTTCGTAGTGATGCTTTCTAAGGCCCACTTGACTTCACAATCCAGGATGTTTGGCTCTAGATGAGTGATCACACCATCATGATTATCTGGGTCATGAAGATCTTTTTTGTACAGTTCTTCTGTGTATTCTTGCCCCCTCTTCTTAATATCTTCTGCTTCTGTTAGGTCCAGACCATTTCTGTCCTTTATCGAGCCCATCTTTGCATGAAATGTTCCCTTGGTGTCTCGTCTTATGTTGCTAGTGGTATGTAAATGGAAACAGCCACGATACAGAGCGATGAAACTGTAAAAGCGGAGCAACCATGTATTTCACCAATCCCACTCCTAACAAGATATCTGAAGACAACCAGATCTCTAAAAGGATCTGGCACCCCAGTGGGCACTACAGCATCACAGCAAATAGCCAAGACCTGGAACAACTGAAATATCCAGAGACAGGCCACTGAGTAAAGTGGTGGCGCATGTCCACAGCGGCAGATATCTAAGGAAAAGAATGACCCGATGCCAACTGCAGCAGAATACATGAGCTTGTAATCATACCGAGTGACATCAATGGGGAGAAAGAAAGACAAATATCACTTCTTGGTGGAATCTGAAAATTCATGCCCATAAACCAACCACAGAACAAAACTGGAGTTACCAGAGGAAGAGGTGGGGGAAGGTGACAATTAGCGGGCTGGGATTAGCAAATCCACAATGATACATATAAAATAGAATAAAATAATACATAACATAGTACATGTAAAGTAAATCCAAAAATACCTACTGTGTGGCAAGACAGGTCGATTCTACACTCTGTAATAATCTCAATGAGAAAATAATGCAAAGATGAATAGGTAATATAGAACTGAAGAAGATTTTCTACACCTACCAAAAACACTTTTTGAAAAACTCTGTAAATTTTAAAATTACATTAATTTTAAAAAAACAATAAGTATTGAGACACAACTTATGGGTGTTTCTGCTGGCACATTCCACACTAACTTACATCCAAGAACACCACTTTCACCAGGCTGTGCTTTCTGTTGTAACTAGAGTTGGGCATGAAGAAATCATGCCTTCTCGTGTCCATTTCCCCAGAGGCAACTTTAAAAATCAACGCTTCTAGGGGCACACAGCATTCACCAGGACTGCGTAGCTGTAAAATGACACCCGCTGCCACTAAATGTCCTGAAGAAGGTAATCAAAAAAGAAAACTCAATATACGGCCCACTCTAAAGGAGCCAGTCTCAACAAGCCAATTTTATTATCACCATTTAAATTAAAACAAGAGCACATGAAATGGTGCACAAGTTTGCCAGTTTTCAAGAACCATGCAAATCCAAACTGCAATGAGGGCTCAGCTCATTCCAATCTGAATGGGCATCATCAATAAGTCTTCAAAAAATACTGGTGGAGAGGGCCTGGACGAAAGCAGAGCCTATAAGGCGACAGGGAGAGGACACTGTTCAAAGTCCTGACGTATAACAGTATGCAGGTGCCTTTAAAAGGAAAATACGAGAAACCTGTGATCCAGAAGTCCCACGCCTAAGGGAATACCCGAAGAAGATTCGAAAAAGGAACACGCACCATAAGCTGCACTGCATCACCAGTTATGACAGCAAAGGCCTGGAGGCAGAGTGTCCATTGAGAATGAATGCATAGAGACAACTGAACAGGTCCTCCATGGTACATGACTCACCCATTAAACACAATGAAAAAAACAACAATTACAGTAACCTACATGGAATTAGTTCTAACCATACTCAGACGGGTAATCAAAAAAAAAAAGCCATATTACATGTTATCAGTTACAGGTGGATTCTGAAAAGTAACCAAGAAAACAACTGACCAAAGAGAAACAATCACAAAATAGAAAATAAAATTACCATTAAGAAAGGGGAAAGATGTAGGCAAGGGGTAAATTAGGAACTGTAGGAACAAATAGAAACCATTACATATAAAATACATAAGGAAGTCTGGTTTAACAAATAGAAAATATTACATATAAAATATATAAGCAACAAGGACCTAGGTATACCAAGGGAGGTCAACTCAACATTCTGTAATAACCTCTATGGAAAACAGTATGAAGATCAACGGGTATAAGTATATGGGTAAATATAAAATTTTCTGCACATATCCAACACTGTGCATCATTGTTATGTCCCAAAAAACATAAACATTGAATTAAAAAAAAGAAGTCACAGACATGAGTTTTGGGGTGATGGCTTCTGGCACATTTCATCCTATTTTATAACTTCAAACCACCATATCCACTGTAGACGGTGCCCACAACACCAATTACAACCTGTTCAGGAGAAGGGAAAGGCTACCCACTCCAGTATTCTTGCCTGGGGAACTTCCTGCACAGAGGAGCTGGAGAAATCCAGTCTATGTGTCGCAAGGAGTCGGACACATCTGAGCAACTAACACACACCACAGGAAACTAGGTGTCCCTGGTGACTGAGACAGTAAAGAATCTGCCTGAAATGCAGGAGGCCTGAGTTCCACACCTGGGTCAAGGTAGATCCCCTGGAGAAGGCAATGGCTATCCACTCCAATATTCCTGCCTGGAGAATTCCGTGGACAGAGGATCCTTGTAGGCTACATTCCACGGGCTGACCAAGAGTCATACAACTGAGCGACTGACACTTTCACGTTAAGGGACTAACATGCCCAGCGATGGCTGGGCTGCAAGGCATCAGTCCTCAAAACCCCCCTAGGTAAGCATTCTAAACCATTTTCCTTACAAAGGGCTGAATTTCATCAAGGCGATATCAAGAGGTAGAAACTACACACACTTTTTTTTTTTTAAAAACCACATGAAATGATGCACAAAACCCACAAATTATTAGAGACATGGAAATAAAAATTATAATAAGGGATCACACTGCAGCGTCAAAATGGCCATCATCAAAATGTCCACAAACAATAAATGCAAGAGAGCGGGTAAGAAAAGGGCCTGTGGTATATAAACTTAACAGGCACCAGAGATAACAACAGGGAACTGTCTTTAAAAAGTAAAAACGGAGCTACCATCGATTTCACAGCCCCATCCTAACAGCACGTTTGAAAACAACCAGATTTCTATAAGAAACGTGCACCCAAACAGCAGCACCTGCAGTCGCCACCAGCTGGAAGCAACTAAAATGCCCAAGGACAGATGAATGCTAAAGAGGAGGGGGTATGTGTCCATGATGGCAATAATATCCAGTCACGAAAAATAATATGTATGGCTGAGTTCCCTCACTGTACACCTGAAACTGTCACAAACTGTTAATCAGTTACATCCCAATACAAAATGCTTTGGGGGTTAAAAAGCTAAATAAATAAGTTTTATTTAAATAAAGAAAATAAAAATAAAATCAGATGTTCTGGTCGAATGCTTAAAAAAAGAGAATGATAATGAGACAATGTCTACTGCAGAAACAGACGTGAACCTAGGTCTAATATGCTGAGTGATATCAGTGAGATCATCAAAAGGACCTACTACAGAGCAAGGGAGGTCTACACTACACTGCGTAATAACCCATATGAGAAAAGAAGCCACAGAGGAATAGATACACACAGAGCTGGAGAAGATTCTCTACACAGCTAAAAACACTTTTTAATATAATAAATTAAAAAACAAAAATTAAATTAATAAAAAAACAAATATTGAGACACAGCTTATGAGTGTTTGTGCTAGTACATTCCACACGAATTCACACTCAAGAACACCACTCCCACTAGTCTCTGCTTTCTGTAGTAATTAGAGTTGGGCATAAAGAAATTCTGCCTCCTTGTGGGCTTTTTCCCAAACAGCAACTTTAAAATCAATGCTCATGGGCACACAGCATTCACAGACATGTGCCATGAGACATACTGTCACTAAACGTCCCGAAGAAGGTAATCAGAAAAATTCAACACATGGCCCACTTTCAAGGAGCCAATTTCAACAAGTCAATTTTATTAACACTTTGCTTTAAAAAAATTTTTTTTTAATTTGCCAGTTTTTAGGGTCATGCAAATCCATACTACGATGAGGGCTCACCTCCTCCCAATCTGAATGGGCATCATCAATAAGTCTTCGAAGAATACTGGTGGAGAGGGCCTGGACAAAAGCAGAGCCTATAAGGCGAAGGTGAGATGACACAGGAAAAGTCCTGACACAGAACAGTAGGCAGGCGCCTTCAAAGGAAAACAAGAGAAGCCTATGATTCAGCAGTCCCACGCCAAGGGAGTATCCGGCAAAAACAGAATTCAAAAAAAGGAACATGTATCCAAAGCTGCACTGCATCACCAGTTACAGCAGCAAAGGCCTGCAGGCAGTGTCCAGCGAGAACGAATGCAGAGACACTGGAGCAGGCCCACAACGGTACACGACTCACCCATCACACAGAATGAAAATACCAGCCACGGCAACCAGCATGTTCAGACTTCAATAATCTGGCCGCCTGACACGAAGAACGAACTCAATGGAAAAGACCCTGATGCTGGGAAAGGTTGAGGCCAGGAGGAGAACGGGATGACAGAGGATGAGATGGCTGGATGGCATCACCGACTCGATGGACGTGAGTCTGGGTGAACTCTGGGAGCTGGTGATGGACAGGGAGGCCTGGCGTTCTGCGATTCATGGGGTCGCAAAGAGTCGGACACGACTGAGCAACTGAACTGAACATAGAAGTCGTTCTGACCATACTCAGAGAGCTAACTCAAAAAAAAAAAAGATATATCACATGATATCACTCAAAGGTGGATTATGAGAATTAACCAAGAAATACAACTGACCAAAGAGAAACAGAGTCACAAAATAAAATCATCATTAAGAAAGCGGAAACATGGGGAAGGGGTAAACTAGGAAGGTGGTTTAACAAATAAAAACCATTACATGTAAAATACATAAGGATGTTTAGATTAACAAAAATTATTACATATAAAATATATAATCAACAAGGACCTAGGTATACCAAGGGAGATCAACCCAGCATTCTGCGATAACCTCTATGGAAAATAATTTGAAGATCAATAGATATATGTATGTGTGTAAATATAACAGTTTTGTACACATCCAGCTTTGCACATCACTGTTACACCCAATAAAACCTAAACATTGAATTAGAAAAGAAATAAGTGACAAGACACAAATTTTGGGGTGTTGCTTCTGGCACATTTTGGTCTAATTGCCAACCCCAAATCAGGATGTCCACTGAGGCTCTGTTTGCCAGAGAACCGAGGTGCGGTTTGGAAAATGCTGCCACCTTGTGGATATATTCCGCAACAGCAACTTGAAAATTGTTACAGATAAGGTAATGGCTATACAAACCAATGTTCTTACCTGGAGAATTCCATGGAGAGTGACGCCTGGTGGGTTTGAGTCAAAGGGTCACAAAGAGTCGGACACAGCTGAGCAACTAACACACCCACACAGGAAACTGGGCTTCCCTGGTGTCTCAAACTGTAAAGGAATGGGCCTGCAAAGCGGGAAAGCCTGTTTCCATAGCTGGGTCAGGAAGATCCCATGGAGAAGGGAAAGTGTTACCACTCCAATATTCTAGCCTGGATACTTCCATGGACAGAGGAGCCTGGAGGGCTACATTACATGGGCTTACAAAGAATCGAACACAACCAAGCGACTAGCACTTTCACTTTACGAGGACTAACATTCACCAGGATGACTGGGCTTAAGATACAAGTCCTCAAAAACTGTCCAGGGTAAGTATTCTAAAATATATATATATATATATTTTAACAAAAGGCTGTATTTCATAAGACAATATCACAAGGTAGATACTACTCACATGATTTTTTTTTAAAGCACTGAAATGATGCACAAAGTCACAAATTATTAAAGACATGGAAATCAAAACTACAATGAGGAATCACAGTCAAAACTACCATCATCAAAATGTCCACAAATAATAAATGCTAGAGTAGGGGTGGAGAAAATGCCAGTGGCATATAAATGGCAACAGCCACGAGACAGAACAATAGGGAACTGTCTTTAAAAGGCTGATGTATGGCAAAAACCATCACAGTATTGTAAAGTAATTATCCTCCCATTAAAATAATTTTTTTTAAAGGTAGAAACAGAGCTACCATAGATTTGACAGTCTGATCCTAACAGGATATTCAAAAAGAACCAGACTTCTAAAAGAAACTGGCACCCAAATGTATACTACAGCAGCACTTACAGTAGCCAAAATAATAGTTATTAATAATAACTAAATTAATTTTAATAACAGTAAGTAATGAGACACAAGATCAGGGTGTTTGTGCTGGCACGTTCCACACTAATCTACACCCAGGAACATCATCACCACTACGGCTCTGCTTTCTGTGGTAACGCGTTGGGCATGAAGAAATCCTGCTGCATTGTGGCTGTTTTCCAAAATAGCAATTTTAAAATCAGTGCTTATTGGGCATGCAATATTCACAAGAGTTGCAGAGTTGCAAATGATAACCTTCTGTCAATAAATGTCCTGAAGCAGGTAATCCAAAAAAGTTCAACACCTGGTTGACTTTCAGGGAGCCAACTACAAGTCAATTTTATTATCACCATTTAGTTAAAGAAAAGAACACATGAAATGGTGCACAAATTCCCCTCTTCTTCGAGACATGCAAATCAGAACTACAGTGAGGCCTCACAATGCCAAAGCCTGAAAGGCCATCATCAAGAAGTCTTCAAAGAATCCACAGTGGAGAGGGCCTGGAGAAAAGGAAAACCTCCCAAGATGCAAGTGGGATAAAACCGGCTGCACTCCCTTTAGAGAACAGCATGCAGGTGCTTTTAAAGGAAAACTGGAGCTACCTGCATGATCCATAGTCCAGGCCTATGAGAATTCAAAAATTCAAAAACCAGAATTCAAAAAGGAACATGATCCAAAGCTGTCCTGTATCACTAGTTACAAGGCCAGAGACCTGGAAGCCAACAGTCTCCATCGAGAGATGAATGAATTAGGAAGAAGTGGTGTGTGTCCACAACGGAACGAGACTCAGCCACGAAACAGAAGGAAATAACACCAGTTGCAGGAACCCACATGGACCTGGTTCTAAGCATCCTGAGAGATGTTACTCAGCAAAAACAGATATATTTCACTTAAAGGTAAAATGTAAAAATTAATACCAAGAAACCAACTGACCAAAGACAGACTCACAGCAGTCAAAAATATCATTACACAATATCATTACACAATATCAAAAATTATCATTACACAAGAGGAAAGATGCTGGGAAAGAATAAATGAGATTGGGATTAACGAATAAAAACTATCACATACAAAATACATAATCAACAAGGACTTGAGTATACCAAGAGACGTCTACTCAACATTCTGTAATAATCTCTATAAGAATTTGAAGATCAAGCGATATATGTATATGTACAAATGTAAAAGATTCACACTGTATATCACTGTTACTCAAAGAAAAACTATACATAAAACTAGAAAGAAAAAAAAAAAGGAAGCAACAAGATCCAGGCTTTGGGGTGTTGCTTCTGGCACAATCCAGTCCAATATACAACCTCAAACCACGACTTCCACTGAGGTTCTGTTTGCTAAAGGAGGCCCAGTTGGGCTTCGAAGAAATGCTGCCACCTTGTGGCTGTTTGACGCAAAAACAACTTGAAAACTGTTGCTTAGGGGACAATATTCAAAAGGGCCGCTGGACTGCAAGATACCTGTCCTCAAAATTTTCAGTAAGTATTCTAAATGAAATCTTTACAAAGAGCAAAGTGTCATTAAGACAATATGAAAAGGCAAGTACTACTGACACTAATTTTTTTTAAATCACATGAAATGATGTACAAAGTCACAAATTATTAGAGATATGCAAATCAGAAGGGATCACTTCTGGTGTTCAGAATGGCCATCATCAAAATGTCTACAAACAGTAAACTCTGGAGTAGGCGTGGAGAAAAGGGGATCCTCTTACACTGCTAAGTAAGTAAGTGTTAGTCACTCAGATGTGCCTCTTTGTGACCCTATGGACTGTAGTCTGCCAAGGTCCTCTGTCTATGGGATTCTCCAGGAGTATGTGAATGATAATGGTACAATACAGAACTATGAAACTGTAAAAACAAAGCTACCATATATTTCATCAGTCCCACCTCTAACAGGATATTCATAGATATACAGAATTCTTAAAAAAAAAAAAAAAGCTTGCACCCAAATGTACCCTATAGTACTACTTCCAGTTGCCAAGACCTTGAAACAAGAGAAATGTCCAAGGACAGATGAATGCATTAAGAAAGAGTGATACATGTCCACAATGGCGTACTACTCCGTCATGAAAAAGAAAGAATGAGCCAGTTCCTATCGCAGCAACATGAATGAAAGTAGCTGTCATCATACCAAGTGATGTAAGTCAGAAAAAAAAGACAAATATCACATATTGGTGGAATCTGAACACTGACGCCCATGAACCAACTGACAAAAGAGAAACAGAGTCTCCAAATTAGAAACAGAATTATGGTTACCAGAGGGAAAGGTGAGGGAAGGTATCAATTGGGAGGCTGGGATTAACAAATCCACAATAATACATATAAAACAGGTAATCAACAAGGACCCGTTGTATAGCAAGGGAGTTCTACTCAATACCCTGTTGCTACCTATGAGTAAAGAATCTATATGTTTGACTAAAAAAGATTCTGTACACCTATAATAAACACAACATATTAAATCAACTGCAATAAAACATAAAAATTAGAGTGAATTTTAAAGAAGTAGTAGTGAGATCCACTGTACCTGAGTATGATGAGAAAAACGCTGTTTTGAGTGGTTCCTAGGCATTTTTCAGTATCCATCGCTGCTCACACCAACAGTGTGGACATTTAGATGAACCAGTGAGCTGAGGAGTCCTACCATAAATTCCTGGTTTGCTTTTCCCAGAGCACCTTTTAAAATAGCCACTTAGAGGTAAGCCCTCAATAAGTTAGTGACCTCCACTCCAACCACCTTAAACGTACAAATGTGTCTGCTACTCTGCTTTCTATCTCCTATCTGCATGTGACCTGAGATGGGACAGCCCTTCCCCTGGCCCATATTGCTTCCCTGGCCTACACTTCTGAGACATGTCAGTAAGAGACAACAGTCTAGACGTGGTAACATTCTAAGTCAATATTGTTAAGGAATAAACAAAGCTGTGGAACATGTATCCAATGGATGATACTCAAGAAGAAGAAGCTAACTACTGTCATACACAACATAGATGAACATCAAAGACATGATGCCAAGCAAAAGACACTAGACTCAAGACAGTATGCACAAGTCTATTCACATAGAATTCTTTAACAGGAGTATCTAATCTAACATTTAAAAAACAGAGTATTACCTGCCAGGAAGGAAGGAACAGGGGACCAGATATGGACGCAAGAACATTTTCTATGACAACACAGGGGTGTGGTTACACATGTATGCTGCTGCTGCTGCTGCTGCTAAGTCGCTTCAGTCGTGTCCGACTCTGTGCGACCCCAGGGACGGCAGCCCACCAGGCTCCCCTGTCCCTGGGATTCTCCAGGCAACAACACTGGAGTGGGCTGCCATTTCCTTCTCCGATTCATGACAGTGAAAAGTGAAAGTGAAGTCACTCAGTCGTATGCTTCTGTCCAAATTCTGTAGCTTAGATTTGTGCATTCAATTTATGTAAATTTTGAAGAAAAAGAACCATAGAAAATAGTATGTGGTGGCTGGGAAGTGGAACAAGTTATAGGTAATAGAGGATGACAGAATGTTGGTAATTTTGGAGCTGGGTGATGGCTAGATGGGAGTTTACTATTCTGTTTATTATTCTACTTTATTTTCTTGAAATTCCCATAATAAAGCTGAAAACAAAAAACCAAAGACATTATTCACACAAGCACTATGTTTATCTGATTCATTTGAAATACAATTACTCTGTCAAATTGCTGTAAAAATTTCTAGTCATTTACTCTCATTTTATATACGCAATTTGTTGCCATCCAGTTACCCACTATCTGCACCTGGCATCAGTTACCAGCCCACACCATCCAGTGTCCTAATCTTTCTTTGCCTCATTTTTTCCTTCACCAAATAATAATAGCAATAGCAAAATATTTGCCTCAGAAGTTTTAAGAGGATTAAATAATGAACTATGTAGAGTGTTTTGACCAGTGCCTGGACTATATAACTCTTCCAAGAGTATTAGCTACTATTCTCGTTAATACAATCTGCTACCATTTTTTAAAATTCCTTGGATCTATTTAGTTGCCAGTAATTAAATGGCAACTTAAGAGAAGCAGAGTTTCCTCTCCTCAGAATGGGAGCCACTGAAGTTTCTGAGCAGAAAAGCCCTATAATATGAATTTTGCTTTAGAAAGAACAGTCACATATCAGCCAGTCCTCAGGCATGCTGGGCTTAATGGGCTGAAATTGATGTGTTTTAAACATAATGTATGTTTCTAACTAGGGACATTGATTAGCATTTGTACAGAAAGCAGAAGCTTTTGTTTCAAAATGATACTTCTGCCTGGCTCTCCTCAGGGGGAAGGTATCTGCATACACAGTATATTAGGTAAGTTCATCTTCTGGTCTGGATCTAATCAGATGAAGCCGTCACCAAAATTAACTTAGGGCCAACATTGTTTCTACATTAATGATGACCTCAGGCAGACAAGCTATTACGACCCTGTTATAACCAAGAAAGTATTAGAATAAGTACCTTCTTATACTCTCCCATCTAATAGAGAGAGCCCAGGTTCAACTGATGGTGCCTCAGATTTAGGGAACTAGTGGTATTGGAGAAGACTCTTGAGAGCCCCTTGGACTGCAAGGAGATCCAACCAGTCCATTCTGAAGGAGATCAGCCCTGGGATTTCTTTGGAAGAAATGATGTTAAAGCTGAAACTCCAGTACTTTGGCCACCTCATGAGAAAAGTTGACTCACTGGAAAAGACTCTGATGTTGAGAGGGATTGGGGGCAGGAGGAGAAGGGGACGACAGAGGATCAGATGGCTGGATCGCATCACCGACTCGATGGACGTGAGTCAGAGTGAACTCTGGGAGTTGGTGATGGACAGGGAGGCCTGGCGTGCTGCGATTCACGGGGTCGCAAAGAGTCGGACACGACTGAACGACTGAACTGAACTGAGTAACCTAAAAACGAGTCTGCTTATTCTACGAGTAACTATTTTCATGGGGACCTGACGAAATAAAATAAAATGTGCTGGAAAAGTTAAGTGAAAGAAAATACGTTTTTCCTTCCTTTCAAATCAAGAGAAATACGTCAGCAAGTACAGCGCACGTAATTAACATCAATCTCAGCAATGCTATGCCATGATCAAAAATACTCTCCATACCCCTGCCTGTACTGCAACCAGTGAACTGCAGAACTCTTAAGCCTTTCTGAAAGTTGAATAGAATTCAGTAACTCGTATAAAGCCCCATTAACAGTTTCTGAGACACCACACACCTGTTGCCCGTGTGCTCCGACCGTGGCTTTTTAAGTGGAAATGTTTGCATGCAAAAGCAGCGGTGCCCAGGGTGCGATTACAAGGCGAAGACCGCCCTTACCCCCAGCCCCAGCCCCGGACACAATCCCCTCTGCGGGGATAAGGGAACTGAGAAAATAGGGGGAGGAAAGGGGGGAATGCTGTCTCCGCCCCACACCTACTCGGCCGCCATCCTCCCGCCGGCGCCCCACGGCGCGGGGTACTCACAGCTCTAGTCTCGTACAGGACCAGCTTCTGAACCGAGCTGATGATGGGGGCAGCAGCCGCGGGCATGGCTCGAGCTAATATGGGGCCCCCCACGGCAGGGCACCAGGCCGCGGCCCAAACTGCGGCAGCCTCTGGGCTGCCCTCAAGAGATTCGAAGAGGAGACACCTTAGAAGTTGGACTCCAGGTTCAGCCGGGAAAAAGACTGCTGGACGCTAAATTTATAAGGGAATAGCTAATACGGTTCAGGTGTTTCCGGATCCCTACGCCCCACCTCCAGGCAAGCCCCGCCCCAGACGCGCGGGGGCGGGGCTGGAGGATTTACCAAGGAGAGGTGGTGTAGCTTTCCAGGACCTGCGTGCTGCCGGGGGAGGAAGCAAAGAGCGCCATAGTTGATGCTGGCAGGAGGAAAAGTGGGAGGGGAAGAGCGTTGCGGGTTTAGACGAATTTCTCGCTTCTGTGGTCCTTCTCTTTGGAAAAGTGGATAATTTGGGACTGGATTGCTTCTTTTGAAGCGGTTCTCCGAGTTGCGGACAGATTAATTCCCAAGTTGGTCTGTTTTCTCTGCCTACTTCCACTTCTGCCCTTATATTCCTGGAAAGCTACTGTGTTCTTTCACTGTCTGTTTTCCCTCCCTGCTCTTTGTTGTCTATTTTTACCCTTAGGAGAATCAACAGAATTCATATTATCCAGAGGGTGTGTGGTTCAGGTAATTTCTTTTAATCACCTAAAGTTGGAAATTTCCAACCTTGCCACATATTTGTTTGTGCATAAGTTTAACCATTTCTAAATTCTGAAAGTGAATTGCGGAGTGTAACGGTGTAGCAGTGGCTTTGGAGTTCTGCGTTAAAAGATTTCTTTCTTTTGATGTACGTGAACATAGACAATGCATGTACCCTCCTTGATCATCACCTTCTATATTTCTGAAAAGGAGTGTACTTAAAAATTGGGTACAAAAGTGAATATTTAATAAAAAGGGAAAACGTCAGTAAATCATAGACCCCCCCCATCCATAGGCCCCGCCCCCCAAGAGCCTTTGCGCTCTTCTCGGCCTTGGGCTCCCTCGGCAACCGCTCAACAGATCCCCTGGCAACCGCTCAACAGACTGTCCAGGGAGCCGGCTGCGGCCAACTGGTGGGGTCTGCCGGGGTCTGCTGAGCCCCAGGTAAGCAGGGGTCGGAATTCACCTCTCAGATGCATGTTGATGTCGCATGAATGGAATCCCACTTCCTGCGGGGACGCCAAACCAGTGCCTTTTCTTGCAAAACTAAACTGGCATCTCCATAAATCCCGCTTTTTAAACCCATTTCTTTTTACAGGGTATAATGTCTTCATTCCGCAGATATTTACTGAGCACCTACTGTGAGGGGTTAGATGTACTGGAATGGCAGCTAACCTAGCCTAGGTAGAAGTGCTACCTAGGAGATGGGCCTCCTGTTAATCACAGAACTCACTGCTAGAGGATTTTCCAGCTGCTAAGTGTGTTCCCTTCAGTTGCTCAGTTGTGTCCGACTCTTTGCAACCCACTCCATGGACTGCAACACACTGGACTTCCCTGTCCATCACCAACTCCCAGAGCTTGCTCAAACTCACGTCCATCGAGTTGGTTCGAGTCGGTGATGCCATCCAACCATCTCATCCTCTGTCATCCCCTTCTCCGCCTGCCTTCAGTCTTTCCCAGCATCAGGGTCTTTTCCAATGAGTCAGTTCTTTGCATCAGGTGACCAAAGTATTGGAGCTTCCATTTCAGCATCAGTCCTTCCAATGAATATTCAGGACTGATTTCCTTTAGGATTGACAGGTTTGATCTCCTTGCATCAATTCTTCAGCAATCAGCTTTCTTTATAGTCCGACTCTCACATCCATACATGACTACTGGAAAAACCCCTGTCTAGCTCTAACTAGACAGACCTTTGTTGGCAAAGTAATGTCTGCTTTTAATGTGCTGTCTAGGTTTGTCATAGCTTTTCCTCCAAGGAGCAAGTGTCTTTTAATTTCATGGCTGCAGTCACCACCCACAGTGATTTTGGAGCCTGAAACAATAGTCTGTCACTGTTTGCATTGTTTCCCATGAAGTTATGGGACTGGATGCCATGATCTTAATTTTTTGAATGTTGAGTTTTAAGTCAGCTTTTTCACTCTCTTTTTCACCTTCATCAAGAGGCTCTTTAGTTCCTCTTCATTTCTGCATTAGAGTGGTGTCACCTGCATACCTGAGGTTGTTGATAATCTGGATTCCGGCTTGAGTCATTCAGCCAGGCATTTCCATAATGTGCTCTGCATATAAGTGCAATAAGCAGGCTAACAGTATACAGCCTTGACATACCCCTTTCCCAATTTTGAACCAGTCCATTGTTCCATGTCCTGTTTTAACTGTTGCTTCTTGACCCACATTCGGGTTTCTCAGGAGTGACATAAGGTGGTCTGGTATTCCCCTCTCTTTAAGAATTTTCAACAGTTGTGATCTGCACTGCCAAAGGCTTTAACATAGTAAATGAAGCAGAAGTAGGTGTTTTTCTGGAATTCCCTTGCTTTCTCAATGATCAAACAAATGTTGGCAGTTGGCTGTTGGCCCCACTGAAAACTGATAGCTTTCCAAGGAGGGATTCCACGCTTCAGTCATGTCCAATTCTTTGCGACCCTACGGACTGCAGCCCACCAGTCTCCTCTGTCCATGGGATTCTCCAGGTGAGTATATTGTAGTGGGTTGCCGTGCCCTCCTCCAGGGGATCTTCCCAACCCAGGGATCGAACCCAAGCCTCTTACATCTCCTGCATTAGCAGGCAGGTTCTTTACCACTAGCAAAACCTGGGAAGCCCAAGGTGACAGCTTTCCAAGTCAACCCCTTAAATGAATCAGAACAGTATTCCCAAATGTTTTACATGCTGCCTCCAAAAACAAAGACACTTACAAAATATTGCACTTCCCTTTTAGAAGTAGAAAGTGTAAGGTATAATAATTTGTACTTTACATTGGAGAGAATGTCTCAGAATGCTCAGATGACTGGCCACCGGCCTTTGAAAACTTCACCAATATGTTATAACAGGTTCTTGAGTCTTTAAAGGTTTATTTCCCACTTTTTGCTGCTCATATATCTTATGAGGGCATCTAGAACACTGGCTATTTCCTGTTCACCAGGGCTGGTAGTCAATACTGTGGATCAACAAGACCCCATTGTACTATATTTGTTACAAACAGCAGGAGAGTCTTGGGGTAAGACTAAATGTCCACTGCTGACTGTTCTATGTAAATACAAACTGCTTCTGACCCTCCTCCTTCGTGTGTATTGAAAAAAATACATTTTCCAGTTGAGTAGCTACATATCAAGTATGAGAAACTGTGTCCCTCTAGAAAAAGGGCTCTGCACTGCAGTTGAAATTAGGGCTGCCCCTTGGTTAAGTTTACAGTGACCCAATATTATCTGTCATGATCTCTCTGGTTTTTGCAGAAATTCAGACTACAGAATTAAACAAGACTGTGCATCTTTTAAGGGCTTCTCTGGAGGCTCAGTGGTAAAGAATTCATTTGCCAATGCAGGAGACACAACTTCGATCCCTGGGTTAGGAAGATCCACTGAAGAAAGAAATGGCAACCCACTCCAGTATTCTTGCCTGAGAAATCCCATGAACAGAGGAGTCTGGTGGGCTACAGTCCATGGGGTCACAAAAGAGTCAGACACAACTGAGCAACTATACAACAACATGCTGCTGCTAAGTCACTTCGGTTGTGTCTGACTCTTCATGACCCCATGGACGGCAGCCTACCAGGTTCCTCCGTCCATGGGATTTTCCAGGCCAGAGCAGGTTGCCATTGCCTTCTCCGATACAACAATATGATGCATCTTTAAAACAATTTGGGGGTAGCACTCTTCCATTTCATTCAGAATGATTTATTATTGTTTATCTTGGCCAGAAGCTAAGGAGTGGGTGTGCAGTTTCAGGAGTTTCCACTTGCCCTTACTCTACAGTTAGCGTACCCCATTGAAGGTTTTGCCAGCTGCAGTCCCTGTTATGCACTCAAGAACCATGAAAATAACCACTGAGTGATCCTGCAAATACTTTGGATGCACTGTAAGATAGACAGACTTGAGCCAAGGCCCCATTTGTCTCTGGTTCTCCATTTGCCCTCATTCTAATAGGAGGCTATGATGGCACTTTGGATCTGCTGGTGTTGATGCAGCTCAGACCCTGTGTCCTATAGCTTGTGGAAAAGGAGAATATTCCTATATCCAGAGTGTCTGTTTCTCTGGTCAATGGTTGTAGGTTCTCTTGGAGAAGGGCTGGGGAATCTCTATTATCAGTACTTGTTATGGAGTTTGTAGGCACCATCCTCGAGGGCTCCTTGCCTTCTCTTCAGTAAACTGCCTCTGGAATCATGAACAAGGAATCATGATTTCCACCATGGCTACTGACATCAGCCTTTGGTTCATTTGCCCTGTGTCATTTTAGAAATGTAAGGTAATTAATATTTTCATTGACTGTTTATCTGTCTCACCCCTAGAAAGTCCATGTTTACCAACACTGCCGCAGATCTCTGTGAGTCCTGTTTGTTCCCATTTGGGGTTTGCTGCCCAGTGGAGTAATCATGCCTACCTTGTTTCTGACAGTCAATTGCTACCACCGGCCTCTGCTCTTCCAGACCCTGTCAGCCCCTTTGACACACGAGAAACCAGTGTCATAGCAGCCTGTCCCCTACCTTCAATCCTGGCCCCCAAAAAGGACTGCCACCTCTGAGCTTCTTAATGATGACTGCCCCCTTACTAGCTCATTCTTTAACGTCATAATGAGTAGGGTATACTTTGGCCATCCTAAAGAGTAGATTTGGCTCATGGTTCTCTGGCCTAACATAAAAAATCTACTTAACATGTCACTTCCATGAGTATTTAACACCTTTCTCTATGCCCTCTAAGGCAGTCTGGCATTTTCACCTCATTTACTATAGTCTATTGGTTTTTCCCAAGCATCAAGTAACCTTACCAGCAGTGAAAATTAGGACTTGCTCTAGGTGTCCTAGCTAGGATGTTAGACTATGAGTAGTGTGAGAGAGCCCTCATATCAACCAACTGCTATCCAGTCTACATCCCCCCCACCTGGCACCCTCAGGATCTTTCCTAGGCATTTCCTCCTGGTTCCTGTTGGTATATCAGTCAGGCCCTGAGCTCTTTAGTTGCATAACTTTCTTCCTGTCCAGTGGCTCCGGTTGGGCTGGGCTGACACTTAACCCCAGCTACGGCTCTAGAAGTTATGAGAGAAAATCAAGGTAGACCTTGTAAAGGTCAAGATTGTTTTCTGAGGCATCTGCCTCAGGTGAGGCAAGGAGAAGCTGCTCTTTTCCAGATATGAGACAACTACTTCTGTTAATGCAGAGTGTTTGGGGTTCAAGACTCAAGATACTTAGACATCCACCTGCATATCTCCATCCTAGGCTTTAGGGCCTTGATTTTACTGTATTTTATGGAGACTTCTTAATAAATGCATGATCTCTTGAAAATGTTTAGATGCATTTTCCCCTTTACAACTACATTTTATACTAATTTTCATGTTATTTTTTTTTCTAATCTTGAAATTTCAGGCCTTTAGTTCATGAAGTTTTCATCTCAATTTTTTAATATATTAGTAATATTTCTTACTACATCTTATTCATTTGTCATCTTAAAATAATATTGGTATCTTAAGCCTATTTGAATATTCTTAACTTCCACAGAAAATGTAACCATATCACATTTACCTGGAACGATATAGTCTGGCTTCCTCAGTGGCTCAGTGGTAAAGACTCTACCTGCAGTGCAGGAGACCCAGGAGATGCAGGTTCAACCCCTGGGTTGGGAAGATCCCCTGGAGAGGGAAATGACAACCCACTCCAGTGTTCTTGCCTGGATAATTCCATGGATGGAGGAACCTGGCGGGCTACTGTCCATGGGGTCACAAAGAGTCGAACACAACTGAAGTGAACTGAGCGCACACACACACACACATATATTCCCCTCTAATCCATTTTTCATGGTTCCATGAGCAATTTCCCAGACCACTAGGACAAAGTTTTGGTCCATCTTTCATGGAAAGTCTGCTCATTAAAATGTTTTCTTAAGGTTTTATAACTTTTCC